>CAUYQV010085390.1:0-34338 GCA_963574575.1 Galagoides demidoff
TGACATGAAGGCTGTGTTGATCAGTTTGATGGAAGTATTTCGGATTGCATGCGAAAACCCCACACTGTACCCCAGAAGTGCATTAATGTACATAGTTACCATTCAATAAAATTAAAAAAAAAATAAAATAAAATAAAATAAGATAGAAGAAAGAAAAAAAAAAAGATGTCTTAATCAGTATTTTTATTAAGTTTATTTTAAGTGTTAAATTCAGTGGTTTTAATGTAGTCACAAAGTTGTGTAACCGATATCACCATCTAATTCCAGAACAGTTTCATTGCCCCCAAAAGAAACATCATACTATAATTGGCAGTCACTTCCTATTCCCCCACCTCTTATCCCTTAGAAAGTACTAATCTACCTTCTCTCTTTATGGGTTTGCCTATTCTGGATATTTCACATAAGTAGCCAAATGGAAGCAAAGGGTATTTGGTGAAGAGAAGTGTGGACTATGGCAGAGACATTTATTGATCACTGAATATCCATGTATATCCTCACATTTCCAAGTCCCCTTTATAGATAAATGGGGTCATGTGGGCAAAGGGCTTGAAGAAGTAACATTTGTCATTTGAGCCAAAGCATTTTAAAGTCATCTAGGACCTCACTTTCCTTGTCTCAGCAATCATGGAGCCCAAGTGTTATGTCAGCATCTCCATCGGCCTGTGTTGCTGAGTGAGTACTGAGCCACATTGGACTTTTCTGAGCTCAAGATAAACTGTTGTGTTAAGCCACTTGCTTGGAGATTTATGTATTGAGGTTGTATGAATTGGTTTGTCTATTATGATTTAATTAGGAAAGGAGAACCACTATAATTGATATGGAATTTGGAATTTATGATAAGGGTTGACCTTATATAATTTGGGAGCTGGTGAGGAAGAACATAGAAAGCTATTGTCTGTGACTGTGGTGGTGAACCTGAAGTCACTATAGGTAGGAGGGCCAGAAATCAGAAAAAACAGTAGGAAATGGGTGGGGCACATGGCTCATGCCCATAATCCTAGCACTTTGGGAGGGTGAGTCTGGTGAATTGCTTGAGTTCAGGAACTTGAGACCAGCCCGAGCAAGAGTGAGGCCCTGTCTCTACTAAAAATGGAAAAATCAGCTGAATGTGGGGGTGAGAGCCTGTATTCCCAGCTACTTGGGAAGCTGAGGCAAGAGGATGGCTTGGGCCCAGGAGTTTGAGGCTGCTGTGAGCTAGGCTGACACCAATGCACTCTAGCTCAGGTGACAGAGTAAGACTCTTGTCTCAAAAAAAGAAAGTTGCACATGAAGTGGAAGAGAGACAAACTGGAAACCATCCCTTACTCACCATTGTGAGTTTCAATGATGCAAGTTACCTGAAGAAGTGGGCACCTTTTGTCATGAAGCTGCATATTCATCTGTCTCAGAATTTAGAGAAGTTGAAGGAATAAGGAGCTGAAGGATCTGTGGGCTCAGCTGCTGTCCTATATCAACAAAACAAGCATTGCCTGGTACCTTATATTGACCCTAAGTGAATAATGGCTACTACTTCACCTTCATTTTCCAAATTTTCATGTGGCCAGTCATACACAGGGACAGAAATTCTGGAGAAGATAGTTCTGGGTGGGCTAGGTTGACACATGAAGACACCACATATAGGCTAACTTCATACAGACCCCAATAGAGACAGCAATGTGACACCTAGCAGCGGACTTGTCAACAGAACATGAGTAACACAACAAAATAAATCAAGAAAAAATCAAAAGGAAGACAATTCTCTTGCCTAAAGCTGGCTAGGAATGTTTATCAATTCTTCATAGAGAAAAAATAAGAAATTGAATACAGGAAATCAAATAATTACAGTGTTGTAGGCAATTTAAAGTGCAATGATTAAGAGCACAGGTTTTGTAAAGTCAGAAATCCATGTACAAGCTTTGTCTCCTTACATAGTTATCTTCTCCGTGACTCATTTGGACATCTGAAAATGGAGATAATAGAACTTTTTCCATAGGATTATTATGAAGATTAAATGAGCTAATAAGGAGAAAGCACTTAGAACTCTGTTGGATGCATGTTTATTAAATGTTAATATTATAGCTATTGCATATAACCATGCTTTCATTTTACAACAAAATATATACATGTGTGATTCTCCATAAATTTCTAGGTTGTCTTCATGAAGTTCAGGGTGAAATGGTTGCTCCCTGTGTTATGACAGACAGATACCTGGAATAGAAGCCTCTGACTGATAGTTGTAGGCAAGATTCTAGTGTCTAGAGTAGGGAAAACCAAGTCTCTTGCTGAATGCTTCCCATTCAGGAAAGTGTCTGATATAATCTATACATCTCCAACATGAATTATAATTTTTACATATTTATATGTCATTGACATGACACTTCTGACCTGGAAAAATAACATATTCACATTTTCCGAATAATCAGAGAAAGTAAAAGTTATCTACTTAAAAAAATCTAAGGCTCAGAGTCCATTGTTCAGTGGTTAGCAGGCCATGTGTGTGCCAGCCACATACACCGGGGCTGGCAGGTCTGAACCTTGGCCATGGCCTGCTAAACAACAATGATAACTACAACAGAAAAATACCCAGGCATTGTGGCAGGAGCCTGTAGTCCCAGCTACTTGGGAGACTGAGGCAAGAGAATCGCTTAAGCCCAAGAGTTTGAGGTTGCTATGAGCTGACACCTCAACACTCTACCCAGGGTGACATAGTAAGACTCTGTCTCAAAAAAACAAAAAAAAATCTAAACTCTGCCTTGTAGCTATCACCTCATTCCAGTAAGAATGGCTCTTATCCAAAAGTCCCCAAACAACAGATACTTGTATGGATGCAGAAAGAAAAGGACACTTATACACTGTTGGTGGGACTGTAAACTAGTACAACGTCTATGGAAAGTAGCATGGAGAACGTAGTATGGACACCTCAAAGAAGTAAAAGTAGACCTACCATTTGATCCAGCAATCCCATTACTATGTATTTACCTAAAGGAAGAAAAAACATTCTATAAAAAAGACACCCGTACTTGAATGTTTACTGCAGCACAATTCACAAAAGCAAAGATGTGGAAACAACCCAGTGCCCAAAAATACATGAGTGAATTAATAAAACGTGGTGTATGTATACTATGGAGTGTACTACTACTCAGTCATAAAAAATGGTGATCTAGTATCTGTTGTATCAACTTGGAAAGAAATGAAGACCATTCTTCTAAGTGAATATCACAAGAATGGAAAAATGAACACCATATGTACTCAGTACTAAATTGAAACTAATTGGCCAACACTTATGTGCACAAATGGAAGTAAAATTCAACAGAAATCAAATAAGTGGGGGAGGGAAGGAGAGGATGGGTAAATTCCCACCTAACAGGTATAATGTATTATATGGGTGAGGGCACACTTATAACTTTGACCAAAACCTTTGTACCCTTGTAATATTCTGAAATTAAAAAAAAAAATTTGCCCTGTGTGTTCAGTGAAGGCTTCTTCTTGGGTAAATAAAGCCCAAGTATTCAAAAAGTGCAATTGTGGTTTATCAGACTCAATTCTGCATCTGTGGATAATTTTCACTAGGATGTCGGTATGTGTGTGTAAGAAAAGTTGTTATCAAATCAGAGTTTGTATTTCGTATATTTTCACAGCCAATTTGAATGATTTAATTTTGTTAGTTTAAAACATTCACTATCTTTTGGTGGGTAGTACTGGAGAGCTATGATTGTATAAACTGATTAAGGAACTTTATAGCAGAACTACCTCTTTTTTGTAACCTGGGTATGGACAGTTCCAACTTCTCTTATCAAAAGGAAAGAGATTTTCAATGACATGCAAAAAAAGTCAAAGTTGAGGGCAGCACCTGTAACTCAAAGGAGTAGGGTGCTGGCCCCATATGCCAGAGGTGGTGGGTTCAAACCCAGCCCCAGCCAAAAAAAACTGCAAAAAAAAAAGTTAAAATTGCATCTATTGAATCTCACATCTGTTCCCCGCCCCCTCCCAGGTCTCTAGGGTAGTGGATAGGGCTCTTCTCTAGCACCAAATTGTCATGGATTATTCCATGTCATGGTTCACCAAAGAATTGAATCAGCCCTCTGTCTTTAAGGAGCCTATAAGGAAAAAATTTACCCATGTTCCCTCTCTCTCTGGCCATACTGTTCAATTTAAACCAGATCAATGTGGATGTTTTAAACTGAAGTGTCAGTGTGGCAAAACATTCTGTTTAATATTAATAATATAAGCTTAATTTTTATCTAAGCATTTGCTTCTAGGAATAAAGTACTATATTTCCCGGCCTCCTTTGTTGTAGTAATATAATCAAGTTATGACCAATAGGATTTGGTAGCAGAAGTGTATGTGACTTTTGGGAAAGCTGTTTAAAGGAAATGATGTGGGAGGGCTTTTTCTTTCCTTCCAATCTCTTTCCTACATGGAATAGAGATATAATGGCTGGAACTCCAGCATCCACCTTGGGATGTGGGAATGAGCTTAAGGACAGAAGGACAGAAGCCACATAGTAAGAATGACTAAGCAAAAGCTGAGATGATCCCTGATGAGTTTGTGAAGTTGCATAGCAGTCATAGACTGTATACCTGTGAGCTTGTTTCATGTGCAAGAATAAACTATTATGTTTTTAGCCACTGTATTCAGGTGTCTCTTACTAGTAGGTGAATGAAATTCTTGATACAATCAGAAAGTCCTAGAAAGTTATTAGGAACATGCTCTTTTGCCAGAATGGTATCCCCTGTGGATCCTCCTTCAGCTCCAAATCTAACCTTCCCATCTCAGGTTAGTGAAAATTTTGAAAATCCAAATGGTCATTAAATCCTCCCCCCATTAATTTCCTCAGGAGGAATTTCAGCCCTAGATCCCTTCAAACATTAGGCAGTGTCTTTGATTTCAGCCAGTAGACCTGGACAGAGACCATTTGCTGGCTCCAGTGCAATCCCAGTTTTATGAATGAGGATGATTGTGGGTCATCCATTTCTAGTTTAGACAGCCCATCCCTGAAAACTGCAGAGTTGATGGCCCTTTTAACTATACCATGAACTGTGTTAATATAGTTCTTCTGGAAAGCAGGTGTCAATGTGGAGTTAGATATACAAGAAATTTATTGGGAGTAATACCTGCGAAGGATAAATTGCAAAGGATGAAAACCTACAGATTTGCCAGATATGAGTGGTGGGCTTGGTTTGTAACAGATAGGAGTATTCCAGCTTTGCTTCCTTCCAAAGGCTGAAGTCCTGGTTTGAAGTAAATGGTGACTACCTGCCAGATATTTATTGGGGAGATGCTGGAAATCAGAAAACCATAGAAGTGCTGAGATAAGTTCTCCACATTTCCCTGGTGAATGGCCAAACTTAACACTTGGCAAGATCTGAAGGATCCCAAGGAACCATGAAAGCCAAGGGAAACATGAGAACTGGCCACAACTTAATACAATCCTTAACCACATGCAGTTCCATCAGCAGAGGGTGGAATCCTTATAAGCTCAAACTAACACAATCTCAGCCAAATTAACTGGCTGTCCACTAAGCTATTCAGACAGAGGGGTGATCTATAGAAAGTTGGGCTGAAATGTAAAACTAATAATTAAAAATCTGAGTAGAGACATCAGAGGCTGCATACTGGGAGTGAAGTGGGATGGCAAAGGTTGGGGTGGGTGATGACAAATGCCATAGTTTATGTTCAGACAAGTTCTTAAACATCAAATGAGAAAAACAACCATCCAAAAAACTTTCAGGAAAAAGAAAACAATAAAAAATTATTACAATCTATTCTATAATAGATTATCTGAAATGTCCAATTTTCAAGCAATCAATTAACAGACATGCAAAGAAACTAGAAAATGTAACCCAAGAGAAAATGTATTCACTAGAAACTGGCTCTGAGTGGACCCTCATGTTGGATTTAGCAGAGAATGTCTTAAAAGCAGGGATTACAAATTCATTTAAGGAATTAAAGGAAATTATAGTTGATTGTATTTGTCTAGGTAGTTTAACTTCATTAGACAAGATACTAGTACTGTGGTTATGGATTAAAATTACAAAATGTTATTTTCAGATATATTTAGAGTTAAAATGTCAGGATGTCTGGCTAAAACATGAAACGAACATTGCCAAGCGTGTGAAGGGGAGAGAAAAGAGAGGGAAAGGTGGGAAGGGGTGGGGTGGGGTCACAGTGTGTGACACACCTTTTGGGAGCGGGACATAATTGTAAGAGGGACTTTACCTAACAAATGCAATCAATGTAACCTGGTTCTTTGTACCCTCAATGAATCCCCAACAATAAAAAAAAAAAGAAATCAATTTATGGATTTATCTGACGCTTAACGTTTTCTCTAACTGGTTTAAACTTTTATATAATTTTTCTAATTCTTAATTACTATATGTAACACATTAAATAATTCTAATAATTAAGGAGTCAATATAAATTGGATGGCAAGTTGGAAAATACAAATTACCTATAAATTCAAACATTTCTACGTACAGAACTTTAATGATTTTAAAATAATTGTTGGCTAAAAAAATTGTAATAGAAAACTTTTCTGTTGTGTAACTTTGTGCCCACAGGGAAAAGTCTGTAAAAACTTTAAAAGTAATGTACTATTATTTTGACAAGTTCTAAACAAATTACTTGGATAGAATGCTTCTGAGAAATCTGTAAAAGTCTTCTAGATGACTAAAAAAATGTGCCTTGGGACATATTTTTACCACTGAACCTGATAAGAGTTTTCTTCAGTAAAAATAAAGAGATATTTTATTGTCACTTATACATTCCTTAAAATTAGATACAGCCATGTAGCCCACTGCTACTTAAGACATGTCATTTAGTGTAATATATATGCTATACATACCAGGTGAAAATGGGAGCAAGTGGAACTATTTGAGAATGTAGCTTGCCCTGGTCAGATAAGTTTTCCTGCTATAGTTTTATCCAGTAAGTTTAGGTTTAGTATAATGTTTCCTGATGTTTTTAATGATGAGCATTATATAGTGACACTATGCCAAAGTAATCTGTCAAATTATTGGGACTGTAAACTGTTAGTCTGCTGTCTCTTAACTTTACTGTAACTTCCTCCATCTTTAGTATCCTACTTCACTGTATTAATACAGTTGCACCTCCTCTTTCCCCCAATTCCCCACACTGCCAAGAAGGCTTAGTACACATTAGTATACAACATAAAAATTAAATTACCTTACCAGAATGATCACTTTCCTAGTTAATTCTTTAACTCTCATTTCCTGCTTAAAATCTGAGATCAAATTAGGGAAGATTACAACTGAGATAAATCCAGGGCCTAACTATTTCAACATGTTTTTTTTCCTTGGAAACTAACTTCTCTTGCCAAAATAATGTACTTTGTTTAAAACAGAGGTCACAGTTTGGCCCTATGTGGGCCAAATTTGGCCTGATGTTATGATTTGGCCCTTTCTAAGTTTATACACACACACACATGCATGTGTGAATGAATTGTCCTTATAAAGATCCACATTTCCAGCATTTTATTTTTTATATTTTTTGCTCCATTTTTTTGGTATTTTATTTCCAAATATATAAAGGGCACAAATATTTTTTGATAATCAGTGCTATAATGTGCCATCACTCGAGTAGGGTTCATTGCACCCAGGAGGTAGCAGCTGAGAGTCTGGCAATGTAAGCCTAGTAATGACCAGCTAGAATAGAGTGGCAGCAGTTCCAATATGGTTATGTGCCTAGTCTCTGAAAATAGTATAGTCATATGTCCTCTGGTTTAAATATATTTTGTGTCCAATTCAACAAAATATTCCTCACTCCTAGATGAAGATTTTTAAAACTTCTGATTTGTCTTTTCTTTTTACTTATCAATTTCTTGCTCTTACAAGGTTAAAAAAGTAAAGTACATTTTAAACTTCTGTTTAAAAAGATACTCTAAGCTTTTTAATGAACTACTATCATTCTTTAAACCATGTTCTCTGGCAAAAGAAATCTTGAAGTATAAAAATATTTTCAATTTTAGTTGCTTTACAAAATCAAAGTGGGCACAGAAAAGTCTTAATTGAAGTTGAGAAGCAAAATAAAGAAATCAATCTGGTTCTGTCCCATAATAATTATTGTGCCTCATTCCTGATTCTATTGCCATTTGGGTTTCCTGTGGGTAGAGGTCTATGACAGTAACTTTCTGTTGCCAACCCAGATGATTATAAAACTAGTTAGCCAAATTCTTTCCTTTTGCATGCTTCTGATGGTGTGCTGCTGGAAAAGACAGTCTCTCCTGCTCATGGAAAGACTGTGTTTTCTCTCTAATGATTTATACTTGTACTGCAATGAACCATATCTTAAGTACTTTAAAGAATTTAGTTAACTTGAAGCATGCATGTACAAATTTCTAAGAAACGAATCCTTATCCAAACTGTACACCTGTAAATGTGATTATTTATTCAGTAACATCTTAACATTTAATACTTGCTCACTGTGTCTGGGATTTCAAAAGAGATGGTACAATTCCTGCTTTGATATAAGGGGAGATATGTTAAATGGAAGTTCAACATCACAAAGTATCTCCATTGGAGACATATTAAAAATTCAGAATTTGGCAAGAATCTGCACATTTAAAGAAAATAATAGCAAGAATTCAAAAGACTAGGCACTATAAGCAACTGAGGGTTTTGGGTTTTTTTTTTTTTGTGTGTGTGTGTGTGTGTGATGCAAAGCTCTCAAACTGAACCACTGGTATGGGTTGAATGGTGTCCCCCCAAAAAGGTATATTGAAATTCTAGCCCCCAATAACTCAGGATGTGATGTCATTTGGAAATAGGGTCTTTACAGAGGTAATCAAGTTAAAATGAGGTAGTTAAGATGGGTTCTAATCCATTATGACTGGTGTCCTTATAAAACAGGGAAATTTCGGCACAGAGATAGAAAGATGATGTGGAGACGCATAGGGAAAATGCTATGTGAAAACAAAGAATTGGAGTTTTGCATGTAAAAGCCAAAGAATGACTGAGACTACCAGAAGGTATAAGAGAGAACTAGAACAGATCCTTCCCTGGTGCCTTCACAGGAAGCATGATCCTGCCAATACCTTGATTTTGGACTTTTTGGTCTCCAGAACTGTAAAACAATATAAATCTGTTGTTTTAAGTTACTGTCAGTAGTACTTTGTTAAGCAGCCCTGAGAAATGAATACAAGCACCTTTCCAAAACTGTGCATTATCTTCTTCATACACAGGAGGAGAGTCTTTGTGACTATTTTTCTTTTATCTTTAATGTTTTGACATAAATTTGTATGCTCATTTATAAGATCTTCAAACTCCTATCACTGCTAACACTTTAAAATTAAAATCCATTTAATATTTTATTTTTAGGGCAGCCACTCCTGTGGCTCAAAGGAGTAGGGCACCAACAACAACAACAAACATTTGATCTTTAACAGATCTAAGCAATGTCTCTATGACTCCCTAATGTTCAAATCAACGGATTCTATTTTTCAAGTCCCATTAAAGTCAATAAGAATGTCTAAAGCAGTAATTTTCAACTGGTGAGCTGTGAGAGGATCTTAGGTGTGCCACAAAAATTTTTAAAGATCTCACAAGGACAGAGAAGCAAGAATCCAGTGTACGCAATACTAATATGAAGCCAGTAGACAGTCTAATACATGCCCACATAAGAGAAAAACTCCAATCAATTCAAGGTGAGGGAGTAGGGAGAGGGGAGGAGGGAGGAGGATGGGTGTGCTCCCACTTAATGGGCACAATGTAAGGTGTATGGCATACCTCTTGCTGGCGGGACACAGTTATAAGAGGGACTCTACCTACCAAATGAAATGAAGACATTGTAACCTAATTCTTTGTAACCTTAATTAACCTGGAACAATAAAAAAATTACTAAAAAAATTTTTTTTAAGATCATTAAATTATTTTCAAAAGAAGTTCAAAGTACATTTTTTTTTACTTTTTTTGATCAACATAATTTAAGTGTGCCATGGAAGTTTAACTATACGTTCAAGTGTACCATGAGATAAAAAAGGTTGAAAAACACTTATCTAATATAATATCATAATAGAGAGGAAAGAGGAATTAAGAGAAAGATAACAAGGAGGAATAGTTTAGGGATTAAAAGAAATCATTTAACCTTTTGTAAGCTATAAAGTTATCAGTAAATGCAATTCTTTTTTTTTTTTTATTCAGATAGAGTCTCACTTGTAGCCCTCTGTAGAGTGATGTAGCGTCACAGCTCACAGCAACCTCAAACTCTTGGGCTTAAGCGATTCTCTTGTCTCAGCCTCCCAAGTAGCTGGGACTACAGGCGCCTGCCACAATGCCCAGGTTTTGTTGTCGTTTGTTTAGCAGACCCAGGCTGGGTTCGAACCCACCAGCCCTGGTGCATGTGGCCGGCACCCCAACCACTGAGCAAGGGCGCCCAGCCCATAAATGCAATTCTTAATCCTATCAGTAATCTTTTCTGTTTAAAGTTCTCAAATACATTAATTTAGTATTTTTGTTTGCATGTTTGTCTTAAGTTTAGTGTCCACTACTCTCCTTTCCATCCGATTAGGGAACAGACTTCTTCTTTAATTATTAAAAGTAATTAATTTTTAGAGACAGGGTCTCTCTCTCTGTTACCCAGGTTGGAGTGCAGTGGTGCAATCATAGTTCATTGTAACCTGGAACCCCTGGGCTTAAGCAATCGTCCTGACTCAGCTTTCCCTACCAGCTGGGATGACAAGCACACAACACTATGCCATGTAGAGACGAGGTATTGCTGTGTTGCTCAGGCTTGTCTTGAATTCCTGTCCTCAAGTTATCTTCCCACTTCAGCCTCCCAAAGTGTTGGAATTACAGCTGTGAGCTATGGTACAGAGCCCAGGAAACAGGTTCTTAAATTATCCTAATGTATCAAATTCATAACAGAATCACAACCCATTTTCTTCATTTTACTCCCACATAAACTGTGATTGTTTTCTTAGCTTCTGGCATTACATCTGGCACACAGGAAGTATTAAGTATTTCTTTAGTGTAAAAGCCAGTTAGGAAAACAAATTTAGAAAAGATATATTAATATAAACATTCACAGTCCAAGGGCAGACGGCTGGTATGTTTTTATAATGGTTTTTAGATAAGTACTTACTCTTACCATTGAAATTGACTCTTGGTGTTGCTGATTATTAAACTTTATTAAAAAGTATAAATTGCTTTAAGACCTCTAACAAAGTAGGGATACTTTACCAGCTTGGTAAGGCTTGTCTCATGCACCTCTTCCAAAGTATTTTAACACTTTCTTTGGGAAAAACAAGCTACTAGATCAAAGGCTATTTGATGTTTTTGGCCTGTAAGCTGTGCCTTTCTTTTGAATGATCAGCCAAATAACCAACATATAGCAGGTAGGTGCTAAGATGGTCCCTATGATCCTTGCTTCCTGGTATTAATGCCCTTGTGTTATCTCCTCACTGTACCTTGAGTGTATGTGGGACCTCTGACTCACTTCTGATCAATAGAATATGGCAAAGATGGATGTCATTTTCATGATTATGTGACCTCTGTATTGTTATAAGACTCTATTGATGTTCTTTGCTGCTTTTGATGAAGAAAGTCAACATATAGAGACCCTTCCTCATAATACAACTGATTTCATGGTCAATAATAATAAATTACCATAAGTTTAGTGGATTAAAACTACATGCACTTACTATCTCATAGTTTTGATGGGTCAGGATTCTAGGTACTATTCAACCTATTCAACTGGGTTTTCTGTTCAGGGTCTTTTTTTGGTTTGTTTTCAAGCAGGGTCTAGCTCTGCTGTCTGAGCTAGAGAGCAGTAGCATTATCATAGCTCATGGTAACCTCCAACTCCTAGGCTCAAGTGATTCCCCTGCCTCAGTCTCCAAAACAGCTGGGACTATATGTCAGTGCCACTACACCCGATTACTTTTCAATTTTTAGTTGAGTCAGGGTCTCATCTTGCTGGTCCTGCTCCTCAGCTCCAGGTCTTACAACAAAGCAATCAAGTGTTAGGCAGGGCTAAATCTGAGAATTGGGTTCCTGTTCTAGGCTTACTGATTGTTGGCAAAACTATTTACTGCAGTTGTTGAACTAAAGCCCTCAGAACCTAGAGGCGGTCCACCACTCCCTGGCACTTAACAACTCTCTCCATAAATACAGGAGATGACTTTCTCAAGGCCAATAGAGGGGTATCTCTGCCGTTTTGGACCTGACTTCTTCCATGTTAGATCTTCAGAGCCTCTTTGAAAGGGCTTGCCTGATTAGGTCAGGGATACCTTGGATTATCTCCTGTTTGATTAACTTAAAGTTAACTGATGAGGAATTTTAATTACATCTGCAAAATCTTTTAACCTTTTCTATATAATGTGACTTAAGCAAGGGGTGATGTGCCATCATATTCACTGGTCTCACCCACACTGAAGGGGGATTATTCAGGGCAGGTGGGAAACTTGGGAACCCACCTTAGAATTTGGCCTAACTCAACTGGTATGTCTTAGGTGAGACATTTGTGAGTTTAACTTCCATTTGGTTCCTGTAGTTTATATTTTGATAAGTATTTTTACAATATTGACCTAGAACCATAGCTGCAATATCCAAAGGTTTTTTTTTTTAATGTTTTGTCCAGATTTAATGAAATTTTTTTTTTTTCAGTTATTGTCTGGGGCCAGGTTGAATCTGCCATCTTTGGTATATGGGGCTGGCACTCTACTCCTTGAGCCACAGGTGCCGCCCTAAAGTTTTTTTTTTATTATATTTACATTTAATAAAATTGGAATTCTACTAAATATAATATTTGCACAGAAGACTATCTTGTAAGATTTCAAAATCACATCTACTCTAGACTAATATCTCTAAAAATCAGGTGTCCTCAAACTGTGGCCCGCCTAGGACATTTATCCAGCCCGCTAGGTGTTTTTGCCGCTGCTGCCTGCCCTGCTTAGCAGTTGTCCTGGGGCCTGCAGTCTGGCCCTCCAACGGTCTGAGGGACAGTGAACTGGCCCCCTGTTTAAAAAGTTTGAGGGCCCCTGCTAAAATCCCTTGTGCTTAAAATGTAAAGATGGAGTTTATTTTTCTTTGTTCAAATAAGGCAGGGGTCACTGTGATTGAAGGATATTCAAGCTAGCATGGGGAAAATGAAGGTAGTTTGCTTCATAAAGTAAACAGCACTTGTGAGTAAAGGAAAGCAATGTTTCCAATATAGTAGACTTAATGGTTTTATCCTTTGTATTCCCGGTGGCAGAGCAGGGTGTGATTAAATCAACCTTGGTTACATCTGTCAATGCTAGAAACAGGTGAAATGAGCAAGCCTGGCTATATTCTAGTCTCCTATGGTAGTGATCTGTGGCATGGTCAAATAGTCCAGCTCAAACTACACAATCTGTGATGTTCCCATGCCAAATCACCTCCCTAAAGAAAAGAAGTGGGAAGCAATGAAACTTTAGTACTCAGTTTCTCCACAAAGATATATGGTTTATACAGCTTCTTTACTCAGGGATAAATGCATTTTGCATTCTTTGGTATTTTAAAAGTAGATTTTTCTCCTCATTTTGCCAATCAACAACTCTAAGTACCTCAAAATTTTATTCAAACTCATCCATTATGATAGTGGAACCAACCAGATATAGTTTATTTAAAATATATTCATTATAAACCATTTGACTCAGTTTTTAATAATTGCAAATACCTTAAAAACTGTAACAGTGTCTGAGATTGCAAATATTGCCTTATGAAATTATAAAGAAGTAAAACTAGTGAAAACTATGAAATATGTTAATTAAATTTTCACATATAAAAAATATATTTTTTTACTGCAACACTGAACAGTTAAGGCCACAACACTTGAATAAGAGTTGAAGATACACATATTTTGAAACTGTTTGTTAAAAATGTTAACATAAATAAATATCAAAACTGGTCATACTGTTCAAATCAAATAAAACATATTAACTTGTATCTTTAAAAGACTTATCAGAAACTTTGCTTTAGAAGTCATAACATTTTTCAAGTATAAATAATAATATGCTTGGTGACCATGAAAACATAAATATGCACTTATAGTACTGTACAAGATTTTGATCTTTTCTCTAGACTCGCAGGTGAAGAAGTCTGCTGATTTTGACCGTTGTGATTCTGGTTAGCATCTTTTTTATTGTTTTCCAAAGCTTTTTGATCTCCTATTGGTTTTGTCTCTGGAAGTGGCTCATTAATATTGTGCATACTTCTCAGACTTGCCCTTGACAGCCTTTTGAACACGAAAACCTAGAAAATATAAACATAACAAAATACATTTCAATAAATGAAACATTCACTTAATAGTATTTAGGGGGTTATCATTTTTAACAAGTACAAACATAATTTAATCATGTCTTTATGAGGCACTATATGCATATCCACCAGGCTTTTTCCTTTTACCAAAATACAGTCATAATTCCATGTTAAAACAAGACTATTCAGGTTCTAACTTTCAATACCATAAACATCCTGATAATATATTATCTTTTTCTTCAAAGAACAAATTTAGTTTTTTACTTCATGGAGTTATGAGAAAAGAAGATGAGAACTAGAATAATACTTATTATAACTTTTAAATATAACCAGGACGGCTCATTTTCAGGGCATGTGTGTGATTTTCAGTATCTCAGTAGATATAGTGAATTTCTATTGTAATATTCTGGAAGAAGAGGTTATACCTCCCCATTCCTATAGACCAAAACTTTTGATAAAATGTTAGTGCTGCCAAATGATGGCTGTGTGAACCCAGTAGGCAGTCAGATACACGGGGCTGCTTCTCAGGGGAAGCCAGGGCTGTAGATCTACAGAATAGAGATAATAGCTAGGCAGAGTGGCCCCAATAACCCAGGGATTCTGGGCAGGTGGAAAAGAGAATATAAGAGACTGAGGAAGAGGAAAGTATGAGAGGCAGGCAGAGGAAAAGCCAGAACTGAGGAACACAGTTTGTAGGTACAAAATCAGCAAAATTATGCAACCAGAAGTCAAGGGGCAAAATATATATCAAGGGAGAGGAACAGCAAGATGACTGACTAGAGACAGCTTTCACCAGAGGCTCTGGTCCAGAAAGAGAAAAATTGGACTAAAATGAATCTGGAGTGTTAAAGTTGAAGAGTCACATGCAAGGAGAAGAAATCAAGGCGCTCAGCATCTCCATAGAGACAAATAAAGATGTGAAAGAGGAAGGGAGAGAGAAGGGACTGAAGAAGCCCAATAAGGAATAAAGGGGGTTGGAGGGCCCTTCCCCTCGGCTCTCTGTGCAGAGCAGTGAACATGGGATTTCTTACCCCAAGGAAGAAAGCCACGAAACCCAAGTTTTCCTGCACCTAGGAATTTCCATCCCCTGGATCCCCATCTTGCCTGACAGAAATGTGAATACACTTTAACTCTACCACCTTGTGCCCACAACCCATCTCCCCTTCTCTTTGCTTCCTCAACAGATTGTCTCTTGCAGAGGCCAGCCTCCCAGAACTCTGGTAATTGGAGTGCTAGTCCAATGGGCCCAGGCAGTCTGGAGAGTCTGTCCCATACTCAGGCACCAGAAAGACGAAGGAACTCTGACTGGACCCACAGGGGAACCAAGAATCACAGAGGCAACTTTCTCCCTGACCACAACTGGCTGGATCCTTAACTGGCCATAGGGAAAGGGAGGCAGGTCCTGCCTTCCTACCATGTTTGGCAAGGTCTCAAAGATTCCTCTCTATTGTGTAGTCCCATGAACCGAGTGTGCTCCTCAGTACTGTGAGAGGAAATTGTGGCGTGGCTGCACTAACTTTGATGAGGAGGGGTCCCTCCTAAGTGTCCCTTCTGCTAGGAGGGACCTTTTCTCTGCCCTCTGGAGTGGATCTGTTTGGAGTCTATACCTGGCAGGCCTTTCTTGGTGGTTTAGTTCGGCTCATCCCTTACCAACTTGGAGAGAGAAAGGCCTAGCCTCAGGCGAACCTGTCCTAGGAAGGTCCAGGAAGTAGACAGCAGGCTGCAGTCCCTTCCCCAGGTGCCCTTGAGGATCACACTATATCTAGGCAGCTGGGGCTAAGACTCCAGGCAAACCCCCCTCACGCCACACTTTGAATTTGTTTGCATGTGGGGTATTCTTGCTACAGTAGGGAAGAAAATTGGGTGGAAGCAATTGGGTGACCCCACCCCCAGTCATGAGGGCAGGGGAGCTGCATTCGTTTGATCTTTTACAGCAGGAGCTTCAGAAAATTCCAAGGCTCCTTTAACTGGGTTGAGGACAGGCTGATACTAGGACAGAAGCAGATCAGCTTGCTAACTGAGAGACACCCCCAGCCAAGGAGCACCTGATAGCCTGATCCAAAGTGCTACCCCATCCAACTTGAAGAAAGCAAGACTGGCCCTCAGAGAATCTCATGCCACAGCCCTGAAAGGGAGTTTTGAAAGGCTATTTGTGGGAAGGGCCACAGATATATACTCTAACTCATTTCAATAGTCAGAAGTGAAGGGTGTGGTAAGATCCCTATCCCAGGGCATCCAGAACTAATTTCAGCCCACCAGTTTTAGTTTTAGTTGCCAAAAAGGTCTCTAGGGTGTTCCCTAACTGTCCCCAATTAGATTATCTCTTAATAACTATTCAGGACAACCTAATATTTTAGCTAAAAAAGGATAATTAATATAAAAAAATAAACTGAAAATACATATGGGGGAGGGGGGAGGAACCAGGAGAAGAATCCTGGCAACATGAAAAAATCAGAGCAGATCAAGTCTCCCAAAACACTTCAAGGGAGATACAGCAGAAAATATCCACGGAGAAATTGTTGAAAAGTCAGAAACAGAATTCAGAATATGGATATTAATAAGATTAATGGAATTGAGGAGAAGATGGAAAAATAAATCTAAAAAGTAGTCCAAAAATTATCTCAAGAAATTAGTGAAATTAAAGACAAAGTCACCAAGGATCTTGACATAATTAGGAAAGATATAGCAGGGCTTAAGGAATTCAAAGAGGCATTCAAGGAGCTTCAAAACATGGTAGAAAGCCTTAGTAATAGAGCAGAACATGGAGAAAAAAGATTTATAGGAATTGAAGACAAGATTTTTGAACTAAATCAAAGAGGGGGGGAAAAAAGAGAACAAAACCAGAATATTCCCTGAAAGAATTATGGGATTATGCCAAAAGATCATTCAAATTATAGAGATTCCTGGAGGAGAAAAGGATGGTCCTAAAAGTACTGAAGCTCTATTTCAAACATCATAGTGGAGCATTTCCCAAGCATTGTGAGAGACACAGAAATTCAGATAATAGATAAGTTTTAGAAACCCAGCACTAATTAACTTTGCCAAAGTCAAAATGAAACAGAAAGTTCTGTAAGCTGCCAGGTGTAAGAAAAGTCTTACCTACAAAGGGAAAAATATCAAAACAACAGCATACTTTTCAGGTGAAACTTTTCAAGCCAGAAGGGGATGGTCATCAGCCTTTAACCTTCTTAAACAAAACATTTTTCAGCCCAGGATTTTGTACCCTGCTAAACTAAGTTTCATATGCAATGGAAAAATCAAATATTCTACTGACATATAAACACTGAAGAAATTTGTCACAACTAGACCAGCTCTACAGGAAGTACTCAGACCTATTTTTCATACTGATCAACACGATGGTCCATCACCAAGGTAAACATACCCAGAAATTAAAGAATAAGCCTAACTTCCACAGGGCACAAGGAATAAAACTAAGCAACAGATCTCTGCAAAACAAGATGAACAAAACTCCACCATACCTTATCAATTCTCTCAATAAATGTGAAGAGCTTGAATTCCCCACTACAAATTCACAAGCTGGACGAGTAGATTAAAAAACCCCTCAAATCTAGTATTTGCTGTCTTTAAGAAACCTAACTAACCTCTAAAGATAAAACAAAACTTGAGGTAAAGGGATGAAAAACAGTATTCCAGGCAAATGGGGGTCAGAAAAAAGCAAGGGCTACAAACTTATTTGCAGATACAATTGCATTTAAACCAACAACAGAAAAAGGAAAGACAATGATGGACACTATGTACTAGGCAAGAGAAGTATACAACATGAAGAGATTTCAAACGATAATGTCTATGTACCCAACCTAAACATGCCTAGATACATAAAATGAACCCTAAATGATCTGAACAACATATCTTCCAACTCCTTAATACCCAGAGATTTCAACACCCCTCTAACAGAACTGGACAAATCCTCCAAGCAAGAACTAAACAAAGAAGCAATGGATTTAAACATGATCCTAGAACAAATAGGCTTAACAGACGTACACGGAACATTTCATCCTACTAAAACTGAATACACATTATTCTCATCAGCCCATTAATCATCCTCCAAAATTGATAACTGTAGGGCATGAATCAAATCTCAACAAATTTAATAGATTAGAAATCATACCTTGTATCTTCTTAGACCAGCACAGAACTAGTCAT
This sequence comes from Galagoides demidoff, assembly GCA_963574575.1. NCBI lineage: Eukaryota > Metazoa > Chordata > Mammalia > Primates > Galagidae > Galagoides > Galagoides demidoff. The sequence goes on from CAUYQV010085390.1 coordinate 18,378, forward strand.
GAAAACTATACAACCTTATGCTGAATGACAGCTGGATTAAGGATCAGATAAAGAAGGAAATCATTAGATTTCTTGAAAAAAACAATAATGAAGCCACATGGTATCAAAAACTGTGTGATAATGCAAAGGCAGTCTTAAGAAGAAAAATTAAAGCATAATAAGACTTCAACAAGAAAACACAAAGAGTGAGTCAACAACCTAATGGACCACCTCAAGCAAATGGAAAAGGAAGAACAATCTAACCACAAACCTAGCAGAAGGAAAAGTAACCAAAATCATAGCAGAATTAAATGAAATCTAAAACACAAGAATCATTCAGAAGTCAGTGAAACAAAGTTGGTTCTTTGAAAAGATTAATATAATCTTATGAAAATGGATATGAATAAATGTTAATGTGTTTGAGATTTTAAAGAAAGATTAATATAATCAATAACCCTTGGCCAGACTAATCAGAAACATAAAAGTAAGATCTAGTAACCTAAATCAGAAATAAAAAATGGGAAATAAAAACAGCACAGATGAACAGCTAATAAACATATAAAAAATGCTCATCATCCCTAATCATCAGAGACATGCAAATTAAAACCACTCTGAGATGTCACCTAACCCCAGTAAGAACAGCATCACAAAATTCAGAAACTACAGATGCTGGCATGGATGTGGAGAAAAGGGATCACTTTTGCACTGCTGGTAGGATTGCAAACTAATACAATCTCTATGGAAAGAAGTGTGGAGAATTCTAAAAGAACTAAAAGTCAACCTTCCATTTGATTCCACAACCCTATTACTAGGTATATACCCAGAAGAAAAAAAAAATCATTTTACCACAAGGACACTTTCACTAGAATGTTTACTTCAGCTCAATTCATAATCACTAAGATGGGCAAGTAACCCAAGTGCCCTTGGATTAATGAATGGATGAACAAATTGTGGTTTATGTATACCATAGAGTACTACTCAGCCATAAGAAAAGATGGTTACTTTATGTCTTTTGTGTTTACGTGGATGGAGTTGAAACACATTCTCCTTAGTAAAGTATCTCAAGAATGAAAAATAGTATCCAATGTACTCAATACTAACATGAAACCAATATATAAACTACAACATACCCACAGGAAAGAAAAATTAAAGTGTATTCTAGTGATGGGGAGGGGAGAGGAGAAAAGGTGGAAAGGGAGGAGGGTAGGTAATTGGTGGGTTTTCACCTTATGTACACAATGTGAGGGTATTCAGCAACTCCCCAACCCTCAACCCTCTATCCCCCCACAACCTGGTTAATGGTTCAACTACAACTTGAACTTTACCTTACACATGAAAACAATGTAAACCTAAATATTTGTACCTTCATATTAATCTGAAAAAAAAATCTCCTCACACAAAGAAGGGAGTGGACAATAGGACCATATGCAGAAGAGATCAAGTAAGATGATGGCAGAAGTTTCATTTGATTTAGGCCCTTTGAAAATTTGGCCTGAGAGAAAATAGGATTCTTAAACAGTGACAACACACATAGTAATTTTGACAAAATGCCCAAACCAAAAAATAGGAAACAAAACCCAGGTGAAGACATGACTCTTTCAGAAATCAAAACATTGCTAAAGGTATCACTCACCTTTAGCTTATATAATGAAGGAATGAGGGTAAAAAGCTGTACTCAAAAAATCAGAGTTTGGAAAATTGGTCAATGCATTAAAATGGAAGAACTCCTTTTAAGGCTATGATGAAGGAATATACAATTTGAAAAAGTCTACCACTAAAAAGTACCAAGAAATGCTGAATAAGTATAAAAATATAATTTTATAAAGTGCAGGTAATCTCATAAGAAAATTAAGAGAAATCCTAATGGATGTGCCAAAAAAATAAAGGAGTAGGAAGCCTCATAGGTGAGTACTGAAATATTTGTTAATCTCATAACTTGGACCTTTACATTTTAACAGATTTGATCTCATAATGTGAGAAACTAAGACCCCCCCTACATAATGTCAGGATTCTGTCAGTACTATATTTTTAATATAAGTGCACTTATAAACATTGAGAGAGAAAATAATGTGCCTCTCTTAGCCTGGTGTTTGAATGAAGAAGAAAAATGTTTTGCTAACATGAGTTTTGAGTTCATGTTTATTATACCAGTGGAGGTGGGCAATTCTTAACTCAGAAATTAAACTTGTCCTTTAGTCACTTTAGAGCTCACAGAGGCTAACACAAATTCTTTAATCTAGGCCTTAAAGTATTTCCACAAAAAAGTCCCAGTTGAACATGAATTCATATCCAAATTTCAAAACACATATGGAAACAAATCACCATTAGCAAGTTAGCCAATGTAACACACATATTTAGACTTGTAAGGATGTCTGACATTGGAATAACTAAACATAAAATGTAAAATTAGTATGTTTAAGTTATTGAAAGGACTGGAATAAAAACCATAAACCCAAAACAAGATGCTTTTTCCTTTAAAGACCAGACTGTTTTAAAAAAGAACAAAAATAGAACTTTACTTAAAATATAGAAAATATCATCAATAAAGTAAAACTCAACAGGTACATTAAACAGCAGACTTATCTCAGCTCAAGAGAAACTAGAACATTGATGAAAAGCCCTGAAATCACTCATAATATCACCTAGCTATGAAAAATATGAAAGTGATATTAAAAAGCATGGACAAAAGAATAAAAAGTTATATATAAGAGTGTAAAAGGGAAGAATTATTCAAATATATAATGATGGAAAATATTTAAAAATATGATGAATGACATAAATTCTCAGATTTAAGAGTCATAATAAATTCCAAGAAAGTTAAAATAAAAAAAGTTCAGACCTAAGCATCTCATAGTGAACTGAAACCCGTCACAAACAATCTAAAAAGCAGCCAGAGGCTAAGCGCCTGTAGGTCAGTAGCTAGGGCACCAGCCGCATACACAGGGGCTGGCAGGTTCGAACCCAGCCTGGGACTGCTAAATAACAATAATTACTACAAAAAAAAATAGCCAAGTGCCTGTAGTTCCAGCTGCTTGGGAGGCTGAGGTAAGAGAATTGCTTAAACCCAATGAGGTTGCTGTGAGCTGTGACCCTATAGCACTCTATTGAGGATAACACAGGGAGACACTGTCTCAATAAATACATAAATAAATAAATAAATAAATAGCCAGAGAAAAATGACAGGTTGTAAGTTATCAGAATTTATACTAAAGCAAAATTCTAAACAGCAATAATAAGAGCAGATACTAACAAAACATAACTGTCAACCAGCCATGCTTCCGTTCAAGAACTGTAATAAAATATGCTTTCAAGTAAACAGAAACTGAAAGTGTAAACTAACAACAAACATTTTACAGGACCTTCTAGCAGGGGTATCCAACTTTTTTTTTCTCTGCTATACATTGGAAGAAGAGTTGTCTTGGGCCACACTTTAAATACACAAGCACTAACAAAAACTGATTAGCAAAAAATAGGTTTGTGTGTACTTTTTGTGATACTCAACACCACAGATAAGCAAAAACAATCCTCACAAAATCAGCAAGCAGGCCATGGGGCACAGGTTAATTCAGGACGAGGAATAAGGATTCCAGAAAGGATGTCTGAGATGTAAAAAGGAATGATAAATAAAGGAACTGGTATAAAAATAATATAAGATTTTGTGAAGTTGAAAAATTTAAAATACTCACTATAACAACTTGTAAATGTAAAGGAAGGAGTGATCAGTGAGAAAACTCGGAAGATCCTGGCATTATTAAGGAAACAGTAGGAAAATTGATTAGCTTTGAATTTTATGTATGCATGTTAAAAATTTCCAAGACAAAAATCCAGCTGTATGGGCCATTTACAAGAGATACACCAAGAACACAAATAAAAGGATGAAAAAAAGATCTACCATGCCAATGCTAACTAAAGGAAAGCTAGTATATTAAAAATGTGAAGTATCTCCTGAAATTCTGCTTATGTTTATGGGCCATAAAAATCATATGAAAAGAGTTAAATTATGTGGCTTGTCATATGAAAAGTAGAAAGAGCAATTCAATACTTGGGTCTTAGTACTAAAACAGAAAATTTATTTCACTTACATTCTTTGATTTTTTCATGTCTTTACTTGGTGTTGATTCATTACCTCCCAGGATTTCTGAAGAACTGCTCTTTGCACCATCATGCATGTTTCCTATAATTGGATCATTTAGAAATATTGGTTCTAACTAATGCGAAAAAGACAAGACCTATGCTTTCAGTGAAACTACCAACCCTGAGTTGTGAAGAAATATGAAAAGGTTTCATCACTGGAGTAGTGGACAATGTCTACACTGCACATTTATTAAAAAATTAAGGTAAAAATCACAGAATGACCTGACCAGTCCTGCAAATGTTTAGATGACCAGTATTCACATATAGCTAGAAAGGTGCTTGTAAATGTTAGAGAAGACTTCTGTAAAATATATATTTTTTTTGCTAACCTATTTATAATTAAACTCTTTGTACTCAAATGGACATGTTTTTTTTGGAGCTTCAAGTTAATCCACGTTATATAGATGATATTATCTTTAAACTATATTTATGAAGCATATACATGCTTTTACTTTTACATAATTAATTATTCAAAGCCTATATTTATTTAATTTATTTTTAAAACTTTCCAAGTGTATTTAACCTCTGGCCCATGGGCCACATGCAGATTGTTTAAGGCCTATTTTGCTTATCTGTGGCATTGGATTTCACAAAAAGTATGCACGGACCTTTTTTGTGCTCATCAGCTCTCATTAGTGTTTGTGTATTTAATGTGTGGCCCAAGACAACTCTTCTTCCAATGTGCAGCAGAGAAAAAACAAAGTTGGATAGCCCTTTAAGTTTAGGCTATATACTTAGAGGTATATTCAAAATTTAAATACTTAACACATTCCTTAACATTTTGCCTAAAACATCCAAAATTAATCTATTAGAAGGAAAAAAAAAGATTAAGAAAACTATTCCTTCTTCAGCTTAAGTTTAAATCAGATATCCAGTATTATGGACAATTTCTTTTAATTTCAGGTTAATATGCGGGTACATACAATAGGCTACATTTGTGCTTATAAGGTAAAGTCCAGTCCAAGTTGTAGTTGAGTCCTTCACCCATAGACAGTTTTTAACGAAAATACAGTGAACAGCATACTATAGTGTGATGGTGTGGAAACATACTGTGGGAGTTGTATAGCAAAAACAGATGATTTGTATCTAGAAAATGTAGGTCTCATGGGCAATCATAGTATCCCTCTATTCCAAGGCACCGCACCTGTTCTCTCACACTAACAGCTATGCTAGGGAAAAGATTTTTCTTTAATGTCTGTGGCAAGATCAGAGATGGCAATCTGGGCTCTGAGGGAGATCACTGGATGGCTACTGTGTCTACAAGCCAGTCCAGTCATCCTAACTTAGGCAATGGGATAGGGCATTGCTCAGCAGAAATATAAACTAGGATCTGGGGCAAAAACCTAACTTAATACTGGTTGAGTATGTGAAAAAAAGTTGCAAAACAATTGTCCTAAATCCTTTAACACTGATACATGAGCAACTGTGAGTAATGTGAATATGGTTTATCTTACAAGGGTACAAGTGAATCTTTCTAAAAGCAGAGTATGAATGTCTTAACTCAATAACTAAGAAAATGACACGAAGGTTATGTTAACCAGTTTAATGAGAGTATTTCAAAATGTATGTGAAAACAGCACACTGTACCCCATGATTGCATTAATGTACACAGTTATGCTATAAGAAATAATAAAGGAAATTTGAATGGGAAAAAAAAGAGAAGCTGTGATTATAAATAAGAACAAATAAGCCTGTGTCACAGAGTTCACAGCTTGTTATGAGGTCATGTCACAATAAAAAGTATAAGACAGGATATAGCTGTATAAACTTAAAATTGCCCAATTACTGCACATACCTGCAGGTATATGTATGTTATTTATCTGGCCTTCTAAAAAAATATGCTTTTGAAGTCAAATGTGCTCATACCTTTTGGATTTTCATTGTAGTCACGAATGGGCCGATCCAAGGGGATGGCTTTTTCTTCCTATAAACGATAAAAAAGCAATATAACAAAATATATTTGTGCAGTGCTAGAAAACTTGGTCTTGATTTTTAAGCAGAGTTCCAGAGTCTGCCTCTAGTTAATGACATAAACATGTGACAATTACTTCATTTTACTGGGCTCTTACAAAATAAGGGGCCTTACATGCTGACTGATTGCAAATGTCTTCCTAGCTTAAAAATTGTGTGATAAAAAAAAAATCCATGATTCAAGAATTCTCCTCAAAGAAGATTCAGGATCACTAATTGGTATATGACATACTTCAACATTTTATGGTGTTTAATAAGTTCTATGTTAAAGAATTTGTAGGGCCACCCTAATTTGAAATCATAAAAGCTCCCTATAAAATAGTAACTGCTAAAACATTGTTTGTTCTCAGTGAGAGAAAGGAATCTTAGAAAAGGAGGAACTAAAGAAGAGAATGAGCTCTATGGAATAATATCATTTTGAACATTACAAATACGAGCACACAAAACAATACATGTTTTACAAGTACATACTCAAATAAAAGGACAAATGTTTCAGTGGTTGTCTAAGTTAGGGAAAAGAGGAATGGGAATGAGGCTAAAAGGAAATAAATTTAAATAAGAGGGAAGTCTTAAAGAGACCAATAAGAATGTTTCATTAACTAGAAGGTATGAGTAACTCAGTATTCTACATGACAGGTACAGAAAATGAAAATAATCAATATAAAATCATTCAGTTTGTGTTTTGGAACTCTAAAACTCTAAAGTTAATCCAGAGTAGGGTTAGAAAATGAATAACTTCAAACTTATCAACTATCTCCTAGCAGGGTCACTCTCAGGCAAAACTGTCAAATTGAAGAGATTATTTTTTGGCATCCTTAACCCCATTTTCAGGATGATTTCTGCTTCCTCACTGACAGCTTCTCCTATTCCTCCTAATAAACACTTTCATCTACACTGCACATTTGAGGACCTGATCACATCAGAAACTGCTTTCAGTCATCTATGCACATGTAAATATGTGCAGGCGTGTATACACATATGCATCCCATTTTCTGTCACCCATACCAGGGCTTCTAACTTTGCATTTTTAACATTTCAAGGACTGGGTGCTGAACTTGAGTAATTTTCCAACTATATATTATCCTGTCTCATACAAAGGCTTCCACTTATGGAAAACAGAATGCTACCAAGCGATGTAGAAAGTATTCTAAAAACAAACTTTGCCTAACTCATAAATTAGCCAAAGCGTTTCTCTATAGTACATGAGCAAAGTTACTCATGGAAGTACTTCTGCTTCTGAAGAAAGTTAGAATCCAACCTCTACAGGAACTAGGAGACCCGTATTCTCTTAGGCAGGATCTCAGGATTTAACCACCTATCATCATACCTTATCAATGCTTTTAGCTGAGTCACTGGTTATTTCTGTCTCTTCAGTTTCACTGTGGGCGCCTTCAGGAACAATTTTATCACCTTCTGCAGTTTTCTTCTCACCTTCCAGATTTTCAGCTTCAATTTTCTCCGGCACACTTTCTGGTTTTGCTTCTTCTATTTCTGACACTTTGTGATCCTGTGACAAAATTGAGAGAAGAGTAAGATTTCCTTTTGTAAAAACAGAGATTTGATATTGCTGTTATAAATAATTTATACCATCTCAAAGAATACACAGAATATTAACTTAAATGTTGAAGTCCAACAAATAAAATACTGTACAATCCATGCTGACTATTATGTCACTATATTACTATATTATGCTTGCTGTTCTATTTCAACTACTAAAATTACCAAAATTCTATGAGCATCTATGACAAGCTTAAAATTAAAAAGAATTAAATATGCTTTTCTGGCTGTCTCAAAGAGTGCTTTTAAAATTGAGAAATATTAAAAAGATTTTTGTTTTATCTATATGTTCATTTTCCAAAATGTAGTTATTTAGAATCACTTTAGAGATATTATTCACTGATAGTCAAGAGAGAGGTTATAAGTATAAGATAAAGGGACATAGATGGTTTAAATGGTTTTCTCTCAGTTATTAAAAAGTAGAGGAAAAACTAATCAGAGGCAGAACTTGTTCTATCTGGCTACTAGCCAGCTAATCCAAATTATAAAATAGCCTGTCTGTGGATTTGATAGACTGATAGTAAATTATGCAATGCTCACGTACTAAATATAAACAGAAAATACTAGTTTTAGTCTTTATTCTACCTCAGATTGTTTTTAGTTCTTATTTTGGATGAAATATGCTTAATGATTACCATTAAGAGATTAGGTTCCTTAATGGATTTCCCCCCTATGCTTTTCATTCACTCATTTCACTAGAGTTGTAACAGCCTCTAAAATAAGTGAGGTAGTCATCAGTGCCACTCCCTTGAATAGTGTTCATACAAAGCTCACTTTGGCGATATTTACTTCAGATCATATATACCCTTTATATCCCCTTCAACTCTGTAATAGTTTCTGGTGGTCAGCTTCCTATTGTCTGTTTGGCTAAAGATAAAGCCTGATAACCAACAGAATCTTTAGCAGGTGGCTGGAAAACAAAACCTCTACTAATTAACTCACCTTCCTTTTGATAAAAATACAAAATGGCAGAGTTCAGACTAAGGAAAGGACATATTTATATTGCACACCTTAGTAATAAATACAAATGGCATCCTCAGGCCAGCAGCACCAAGGATGTGACATAACAGCATTCCCACCAAGGGCAGGCAAATCCTACTAAGTAAGGCCTTGAGATTTAAAAAACATTTCAGAAGCTACTCTGGGAGAATTTGACTTAGGTTAATCCAGGGTCATGTATCAAAGGATGACTGGTTATGGGCAGGGTTAGCCAGAGGCAGCTACAATTATCAACTAACTTCTGAAGCTTTCTTTGTTTCTGTATGATTTCTCCTTTAAGTGACTTATGTATTGTACATTATGCCTAGTCAGATACACATATGATCAGCTAAACTTATCAAGAGACAACTTTACTTTGAAAGGGAATGGGAAGCAAGATTACTACATTTAAGACTTATGACACATAAACAGTTGTATTCATAAATATACAAAAATGAAAGGCTAACTAGAAAGAATAGCAGTCCCGAGACAGAGAATTTCATAATTTGTCTCACAGAGGGAGGGTCAGTGAGCTATGTTCCCATAGTCCTTAATTACTTGGAGAGCTTGGCTAACATCACCTGGATCAACTCCAGTCAGTTTTGTTAACTAAGGTATTAATGTAACCACAGGATAATATCATGATATTATAAAAAGAACCTTGGAGTTTTACATTATTTTAAATATAAGTGAAACACTCATCTCTTATAATAAACTACAATTTTTCTCATTAACTGTAAGAAAATCTGTAATGATGAAGAACTGTTAGAACTATATCATTTTCTAAATTTGAGAAAGCTATTAGAAAATGATGTTTTCACTAGAAACTGCATCATCAGTTATAGCACTTTGCACTTACTAAACACATATAAAATTATTCTATACACATCTGGACACTACTTTAAATCACAGAAAGCACTTACCTTCAAACTGAAACAATTTGGAAGAGATTGGCAGAATAGTGGCATTTTATGAAAAGAAAGGGTAAAGTTTAAGTACATTCTTGGCACTAGAATCACGTAAGATGCAAAGAGGTAGTCTTATGTTAGGAATATGGTAAAAAAAAAAAAGTGAATGGGCCTGACCTCTCACAAAAAGACCCTTTTGTATTGGTCAGACAAGACACAGTAAGCTTCAATCTTTGCTCTGGCTGGCACAACACTTTTTATATTTAAGGGAAAGATCTAGAAAGAAAAGTTTTCTCCTAAGGTTTGAGTTTGGTTAACAATACAATTACATTGCATGCTTTAAGGACTAGAGATTGCTAGGGTGGAGAAAGGAAAAAGACTCAAGGGGGCTGAAGGGAAGCTTCGGTGGGGAGCTGATGTGCTTTTCTTGATTTAGATGCTGATCAGTTTGTAATGGGTGTATTCAGTTTGTGAAAGATACATTGAGCTATACAAGTATAAGATAGGTACTTTTCTCTGCGTGTATAACACTTTTTTAAAGTAAAAAAAAGAACAAACAATAAAGCATCATTTTGTGCTATAATTCTGGATTTATGACATGCCTCAATGTCATATATGGTAACCTAACTTCATGAGTGCCATCAGCCTTTCATTACATTTTAAATGTTAAGGGGCATTATTGACCCATGTATGGTATGTAACAGGAGAGTTTCACTTCTTCTCATACTTACAGGTTATTATTGTAATCTACTTTATTTTCCATAAACCAATTTGTTTTTGGCTACTGTATTTAAACATATGTTAGATTCATAGAACTAAACTCATGTACACCAGCTGGTGACTTGGTGATTCATGAGTATAGCTTTGCACCTGCCTTGGTGTGATCAGAAAGGATAATTAGAATGATACAGGTTACCATTTGCTGAGTGCCCATAACATGTTTCACATGTTAAGTAAAAGACTCACTCTTTTATTAAGAGTGAGTCTTAATAAAAATCTTTGATCTTGCTAAATAAGACTTAGCAAGATCAAAAACAAAACAACACAACAACAAAAACTTTTCCAGGTGTCCTCACAGCTAATCAGTGGAGAGCTGGATTTGAATTTCGGTCTACTGGACTATGCTCATTTGCAAACCTACCCAATCATAATGGCTGTCCTCATAATTGTTTTTTTTTTTTTCCCTCACTGACTTTTTTTTTTTTTGCAATTTTTTGGCCGGGGCCAGGTTTGAACCCACCACCTCTGGTATATGGGGCCAGTGCTCCATTCCTTTGAGCCACAGGCACTGCCCTCCCTCATTGACTTTTAAAGCATTGCAGATTCTTATTTTGGTCCTCAAGTTCATATCAGTAACATCCTATTCTTATTTTTACATTAACTGCAAATAAAAATTTAGGACTTTTTCCCAGAGTATCAAAGTCTCTGGAATGTTTATCCCCCTTCCTACACTGAGAATTATGCCAATGGTACCCAATATCTGACATGTAATTTTCAAAGTTTAGTTCTGATTCTATTCCTCTGCAAAACAAACATTTCTTTCCTAGTAGTGTGGGTTCTGCCCTTAGCCCTCTACTAGGTCATATCCCAGAGGCTCTCTCTGCAGCTGCTACCACTCCTTCCTCCCTGACACCCCTTTCTTGGCTTGGGCAGCACCTCTCTTAGTGTTTCCACCTACCTTCTTTCCAAACTTCAATTTCTCAACCTTACCTACTAGTGTTTCCCAGAATGCTCTCTTCAGGTCTCATCTCTCTTCATGTTAGCAATGTTTCCTTTGGTTCAAATCCAGTTTTAATAAGCTTAAAATACTCAGCAATCTCCCCTGACCCCCTGACCCATATATGTATCTGCCTACTGAATATCTCCTGCAGATAACTGAAAATCAACAAATGCACAATTGTCTCCCAAATTCTCAATCTTGCTGATTAGCATTAATTCTCCCTTAGTTCTCTAGGCCAGAAAAGAGGAAAGCTTGCCCTTTCTCTTCCCTCCCAGCTATGTATCTTTACTAAGTCTTCTGATCCTATTCCCAAACCTCTCTCAATACCACACATCCCCACTGTCCTAATCCAGGCACTCTCTTCAATCCTTGCCTGACCTATTATAACTGACTCCTAACTGGTATTTCTGACTCTAGTCCTGTCCCCTTCCAATCCACCTTCTGTATTACTGCTAGAATGATCTTACAAAAACCCAAGTGTAGTCAACTGACTCTTTTGGTCTGACATCTTTTACAAAAACATAAAAGGCCCTCTGCCTCTCTGTGTAGGACCACCAAAGCATACTCTAAGCTGTAGTTAGTCACATCAAAATGCCCTCATGACTCCCATCAACCTGGAAAGCCCCCTTCCCCTCAACCCCTTGACCGGTTACATTTTACTTCATGTGACTCAGCTCAATGTTCACTACCCACTCCTTGAAAGCCCTTTTTTTTTTCCCCTAGAATTTCCCTGTAGGCAATAAAGTACCCTACTGTATGAGGACATTTTCTGCTCAGCCTATGGAAATGGTCTAAGAGTTCCTTGAGATCAGGGGCTATATTTTACTCTCTGCATACCCAAAACACAAAACCATTTTCTTCTCATTAATTAAGGGATTTAGTGGAGGAAAGCCATACATTTGTTTTCTGACCATATTTTTATCTTTGGGCAGCCCTGACTCAAAGCATAGGGGTATCAAGAAACAAAAGGGAATTGTTAAGAAATAACAGAGCCACAGGGATTGCTTTCAATTCTTTCAGAAATCTATGCCTCAAGTTCTTGACAGGTAAGATGGCCATAGCAGGTTGATTTTAAGCTGCCTTTACTTCTTGAGATTTATCTGACTTGGAAAAGCTTCTGTCCTTCTTTGGTATTTGATATGTAAATGTTGAATAAAAATATGTGCCAAATTATGATATGTGTCAGGTGCTGGGCATACAGTATCACACTGAATTTTCCCAATGTAAAGAATAAAGGAAAAATTCCAGCACCTCCCTCCATTTTCACATTTTATTTTGATATGTACATGTATAGCAAGTCTATCTCTATAGTGAAATAACAAAAGACAGTTCAATGGCACTCACCTTAAGGGCTGCTGGTCAGTAGCAGCAGATGCTTCTGTGGTAGGTACTCCTTTGCAGCTTACCTTAAAGTCTTTTTCTGCCAGAGTCCTCATTAGGAAATTATAACTCAATGGATTCTATATATACAACTCATACTTCTTTCAGAAATGATCAGTGATAAACTACAATAAAAGCTTGACCATACAGCAGAATAAGGAAAGAACTGGTTATTTTAATCTATGTAACTAGGTGTTAATTCAGAAGCGACAATGTGGTCTCATTCTTAAACTTCCCTTTCTTTCTCTTCTAAGATATATAAGATTTACAAATATGTAAATCACTTCTGTTCATGAAAGCCTGCCAAGACCTGCTTCTTCTGTGTCCACTTTACCACTAACTGGCCATAAATGCCTTTCTATAAACTTCTGCAGTGGTTCTCAAACTTCTCAATGCCACAATGTATTTTCATTGTTAAAAAGAGGTCGCAACCCACAGGTTGAGAACCGCTGTTCTAGAGAGTACCAGACTCACGCAACATACGTGACTAATTGTTCACTGAATAGTAGACACAGAAAGTATGCTTAGTTTAGGATAACTGCTCACTTTACTGTATCTGCTGGTTAGTTTGAAGGTGGGATGCTCTGGGTGACCAGACTCAAGATTTTTTATTGAGGAGAAAGGATGGTGGAAATACTAGGTCCAACAAAACCCTAGTTGGTAATAAACAACTGCTATTCCTATAGAATTGCTTAGGTTATCCACTCTCATTCTGTACTTTTCCAGATGAAGAAATTGAGGCCTGCAAAGGCTAAGAAGTTGACCTAAGGTCAGATAGCTCAAAAATATAAATCTAGGAATAGAGCTCTGGTTTCAGAATGACTAGGCCAGTGCTGTGTGCTTACATGAACTGCTTCTAAAGAGAACAAAAAAAAATTTGGCCAGGAAAATATGAAGAAATTCTATATAAATGTAAACATCTAGACCAATTCAAATACTGAAATGGGTACATTTTAGGACATAGTTTCAGTATTGCTGGCTGATTATCTCGTCAGTAGAAGTTGAATATCCACACCTTTTTTGTTAATAAAGGTTTAAGAGTTTATGAGTTTCTCATCTCCTTGAAGGCTTTTTATAATGCCTGTCATTTATCTTATTTAATCACTTTAAGTCTTTTTAATAACATGTTTGGCACATACACTTTATCATAATATTAATTCTATTCTACTAACACATAATGAACATGATAGAATTTGGTAAAGCACTGCAATACCAAATCAGTATACTTAGTTAGGAGAAGGCACCAGAGATCCTTGCAGCTGAGAAAAAAATTACAATTGCTCCTAGGAAATTAGTCTCTTGACTAATGATTCTGGTCAATTCCCTTACATTATTTCTCACTCAGAGAATCAAAGGTGCAAAGAATTCAACTATACAAATTCAAAGGAAGTTTACCATCAAAATCCTCCTTGATAAAAGTTAAGTATAAGAAATTCCTCGTGTCCAAAATACATGAAAGGGACTGGGAAAGGAAATCAATTGAAAAGGGAACTTTGAATAAGCCACAATCAAAATGAACTAGCTGTATTATATCCACTAAAAATTTTAAGGAATTACTGAAATTACTCAAGTAGAAATCTAATCTCTTTCAAATTCAAAACCTAATATTAGATAGTGTACCTTTTCACAAACAATTACTAACTGTATACATATAATCTTTATTTTACTTGAAACATTCTCACAAACAACAGACAAACTGAGAATTACAGAACAGTCAATGAAGAATACACTGAGGGCACATCACAGATACTGGGAATAAAGGTTCTGATAGTACAGTTAAAGCTTAGAAATTATAGGAGTTTAGAAATACAGAATTACAGAAGACAAGAGACATTAAAGCTATCACAACTTTTTAAGAAGAACAAAATTGTATAGAAAATTAATTTTAAAGTGTAATTTGTCTTCCATACAAAATTTCTTATATGCAAATAACAAAAATGACAGAGTAAGTCAGACTACCAAAATGAAAAGAATCAAAGAGTTAGAAGGGACTATAGTTATCATGTCATCCACTCCATTTTAAAGGAAGCTGAGGCCCACTGACTGGCTTTGCCTAGATGATAAATATCTAAAGTTCTATATATACATTTGAGTTAATCTCCATTTCATTAGATATAATGCCAAGATATCTGCCAAGATAGTAACCAAAAAAGATCATATTATTAAGATGTAAGTTTTGAATATGGGTATCACTTTGTTGATTTTTGTAACAAGTACACGTAAAAGGTAAAAAGACAATACTTAAAAAAGGGAAATGCCTCAACTTAGCATTAGAATATCATCAATTCTTATAAAAATATTACATGTAGTAAGTAAACTATAATCATAGATTGAAAAAATGTGTTAACATATCCATAAGAAATTGTTATAGCACTAAAGGATCTGTACCATTTTTAAATAGACCAGTATATATCTACAAACAAAATACTTTTATAGTACATGCCTATTTCATAATGCTATCTTTAATGAGAAATATGTGTTAATTATCTGACATGGCCTTTTAATATTTTCTAGTTAGAGATTTATAATTTGAGAGAGAAATTCACCAAAGTATTAATTTAAGAGGAGGCAAAATTTATCAGTGCTTACTATTGTCTTTGACCCTTTAACACAACTGGTATCAGTTTTTCTTTTTAACCACATATAAAATAATCATGACATAAAATTAATTTAATAAAATGTAAATGAGTATATGTCATATACAAGGCATTCAAATTGCTTAGCTGGGCATAAGATCAAATTTAAAGTTTGTTACTTCAATTCTAAATAATGTGGTAACACATTATTCCAGAATCTTTTGGAACCTGATGGCCCATTTTCTGAATGCTGTTTTGACTGCACAGGCACTTTGAGCCTCCACTCTTTCCCCTTTCCCTGTGTGTCAGTAAATGACTTCTTTTGATATGTTCTATGTTTGTCATATTTCACAGATCCTTTTATTTTGCTTACTTTTTTGGACCCCCCTTCTTCATCCTGCCTTTCATTCTCTTCTTCACATATCTCTTGATCCTCCCTTTCTTCTTCCTCATTATACACCTCTTCTTCCTTCTCTTCACCATTCTTCCTATTTCCTCCCCTTTTCCTTTCCTCCTCCTCTCCTTCTTCCTCTACCTCTCGTTCCCTCTCTTCCTTCTCCTCCCCTTCCTCTTCTCTCTCTCCTTCTTCCTCTTCTCCCTCCCCTTCTTCTTCTCCTTCCTGCCCTTCTCCCTCCACTTCCTCTTCTCCTTCCTGCCCTTCTCCCTCCCCTTCCTCTTCTCCTTCCTGCCCTTCTCCCTCCCCTTCCTCTTCTCCTTCCTGCCCTTCTCCCTCCCCTTCCTCTTCTCCTTCCTGCCCT
>CAUYQV010085395.1:0-11495 GCA_963574575.1 Galagoides demidoff
TTTTTTTTTATTAATTGATAGCTGTATACATTAATGCAAACATGGGGTACATTGTGCTGTTTTCATATATAATTTGAAATACTTTCATCAAGCTGGTTAACATAAATTTCATGTCATTTGCTTAGTCATTGTATCAAAACATTATATTCTAGTTCTAGAAAAGTTCACTTGTACCCTTGTTAGACAGATATATTAATTTGAGTTCTCTATAGATCCAAGTTATCAAGCTTTTGTCCAATTCAAAATATGCAAATATCCTTTCCCATTGTGTAGGTTGTCTGTTTGCTTTGGTTGTTGTGTCCATAGATGTACAGCTTTTAAGTTTATTAAAGTCCCATTTGTTTATTTTTATTGTTGTTGCAATTGCCACAGAAATCTTCTTCATAAAGTCTTTCCCCAGGCCGATATCTTCAAGTGTTTTTCCTACTCTTTGACTCTTTGAGGATTTTTATCATTTCATGCCTTAAATTTATATCTTTTATCTATCTTGAATCAATTTTTGTGAGTGGAGAAAGGTGAGGGTCCAGTTTCAGTCTTTTACATGTGGATATCCAATTCCCCTAGCACCATTTGTTGAATAGGAATTCTTTTCCTCAGTGCATGTTCTTGTTAGGTTTATTGAAGATTAGGTAGCTATAAGATATTAGTTTTGTGGTTTTTTATTCAATTCCAAATATCTATGTCTCTATTTCTCTGCCAGTACCATGTTTTGACTACTACGGCCTTGTAGTACAGTCTTTTCTTCAAATCTCTCTATTATTTCCCACACATATACTTTGTGTTCAATCCTTTCTTTGTAAAACCTCATTTCTATGTTCATACCCTTTTTTACTTCTGCTTTATACCTTTTTTTTCTCATAAATCCATTAAAACTACCTTTGACATAGGAAACTGCATATGTATTTAGACATTTCATGCCTTTTTTACAGCACATCCTAGTCTTTGGTATATCCCATATATACAACCACATGCATCCAGATACCAGATGTTTCATCCCTAGGAACTCTAAATTTACTACTTCAAAATCCTAAGATGTAGTAAATTCTGAATTGTCTTTTACAAACAACTTCTTTTTATATTCATCCAGTGTATTCTGTAACCTATGAAAACCACACATTCACACTAGTTACACCTCTAAAATTAAACACATGAGCATTTTTGACAGTAACTTAGAAGGCCTGGCTGTTCTCACTAAACAAATCATACCAGAAATTAGTCTCATTTATCAAATGTCACACAGACATAAACCCAATGTATTTTCCCAAATTTTAGTTAGGATACAAAAAAGGAAATACTCTTTTTCTTTGTAGACAACTAGCCCTTCCAGATGCTGAGAAGACATCTAAGTGGGGATTGCCTTGGGATGCCCTAATCACCCCCTCATCCTGAACAGGATTTTTGTCAGACATAGGTAGGTAAACCCCTCTGTCTGGCAGACAACTAATAAAAACAATGTTTCCACATTCCCCTCCCACACCCCAGAAATTTACAAAGCAATCAGTGACAAACTCAGCAAAGTCACAGTTCAGCTAGAAAACAAAAACACAGGTTTGCAGAGAAAAGATAGAACACAGGGATACAAGTGTTGCAATATACCTAGAATGCACAGATCTTTATATGTGGAAGTTGGGAAGGGTAGAGAGAAATAGAAGTTCTGTGAGTTTAGGGATCAAACAGGAAAAGAGGGAAACAGGATTCCATAGAGACCTTGTTGCTAAGCAGCCTCTAAAAGACACACAAAAAAGTAGCCTCTGAAAAACACACAAAGCAGCCTCCAACAAAAAGTCTCCAACAAATACACATCATTCTGTAACCTCACCTTACTGGACCTGCAAGTGGTCCCCCAAATGAACAGGAAATCCTGGGTTTGGGCACCAAAACATTCAGTCCCTCTGAAATTGGATACTTCCTTGCTTCTTGGCTCCCAGTGTCAAGATTGAGCACTAACCAATGACAGAGTGATTACAAGCACAAAGCAATCCACATCAGGATGCATTCATTGTAGAGCAAAATCACACAAAGCATCAGGATAACATTTCAAAGAATGAGACAAGTCCCTCTCTGTGAGTGGAGAAGAGACCCTGAGGTATGAACACACACGGTCTTTCATACACTAACTGAGCTAACTACTCTGTCCTGCCTTTCCCCTGACAGGATCCCCTATTGCCTCCCACCTTTGGAGTAACTGACACCTCAGGTTATGTAACAAACCTCCTAACACATGCATCTTCCCCTGAACCTTCCCTGTGGAGGGTCTCAGAGATTGCAGCCACGATTTGTTCTTTATCTAGTGCCACTAGCAACCGGCCCCCAGAAACTAAAAGAACTTTGCCTTGGCATCACAAAAAGAGGAAACCAGCAGCACAAACAGACCTGGTGCAAAAAGAGCAAGTCAACACAAGAGGGCAATTAGACAGGTTTTATTTTACATGTAAATAAGTTAATAGAGCACACATAAATTTATTATCAAAAAGGCCAGACCTCAGTTTATAAGCAGAACACATTTGAGAGAGAGGTGTGGATTTCTCTTTTGCTAATGAGAAAGGATCCCTTCTCATTTTCCCTTGGAAAATTTATGTTTCCAGCCCCAGATTTGCTCTATTTCTAGTATTTACTCATTTCTAAGCTCATGTTTAGGTATTTCCAATATTACAAAATTCCTATTCCGTCATCAATCCCACAGTTCCATGTTTAATTATTTGCATGGGTGGGGCAAATATAAATGATGTTACAATGACAGGCTCAACTACAAAAGGTCAATTGTAGGGTTCCCTACTTGGAACAGCACATCTGAGTTGTCAGAAACCACAGAAGCTCTCATGGTTTGACATTTAGATCCTGTGGACATATGTGTTCTCTTCACAAGGGTCCTCTTGTCCGACAGAAGCTCCTTTAGCTCTATCTAAAACCTTGGGTTGAAAGGATTTCTTTGTCTTAGGTATTTTCTTCTGTTTTCTTCTTGCCCTGTTCCCTACCTGTCCCTAACATTTCACCCCTGAGGAGATTCGGCCCTGAAACCTTGATGGGAAAGGGCGGTGACCATTCAAAGCTGCTTCCTGCTGACCATGGGTGAAGGCCTGCCTATAGGGCCCTCTCTTCAGCCTATCTGACCCTGTTATTAGGGACTGGGGCTGAGGGAAGGTGATCAGACATCCAGGGTCTCCACCAGAATCAGCTAGAAACCTTGCATCATCATCATCTGCATATGGAATTGTTGAAGTCTAGAAGATACAAACTTAACAAGAAAATTAAACAAGCAGTATTCTAATGCTTGCTATTGCACTCACAATGGGCAAAACCAAGTCACGAAAAGAAGGAGCTTTTGATTGTGTTCCAAACATCACCTGACAACTGTTTTCTGTTGTCTTTTTATAGCTTGGCAGTGTTGGAAAGTCCTGAAACCAAGTCTAAACTTCTCTAGAAACATTCACATAAAAACATCAGGATTCAGAGTTTTATAAACTTCAAGCTTAACATCAAGAGTTTCTAAATGTATAAGCTATATTTTAATCATCCAATAGTTTGACAACTATAGTCCTCTTTATTTGATTAAGAGTGGAGCCATAGAGTGGGAGGCTGGAACTGTTAAGAGTTCTAGCATGAGTCAGTATCTGGGCCTCTTCTAGTAATGCAGCTGCAGCTACAACTACCCAAGGACACTGTGGCCATTCAACTGCCACTAGCTGTGTTTCTTCTCTTCTACTGCCACAGGACATTGTTATGTCACATATAGAAAGACTGGTTATTCCAAAGCAGGTATTTCTAGAGCAGCTGTTTTCCAAAAGGTTGTTTTAGGAATTAGAAAGCTTCTTCCTGCTCCTTACCCCATAGTAATTCATCCACATGTTTCCCTGTTAAAGCATTTCATAGTGTTTTAGCAAGCTCTTCCTATCTAGGAATCCATATTTGACAGTATCCTCTCATTCTCAGGAAATCTCTATGTTGCTTCTAAGAAGGACTAGTGAGTGAATAGATTGCTTTCACACTTTCTTGACAGAACTGTCTTTCCCCATGGGGATGGACAAATCCTAGATAAGGAAGCTCAGGCTTGCATGATTGAACTTTTTCTCTGGACACCTTAAATCTGTCTTCTTCAAGGAAATTTGGAAGGACTAGTCCACTGCTTTTAACTGAAGACTTACAGGAGAGACTAAAAATTAATAAGTAATCCATATATTGGATAAGAACACTTGGGGGAACTATATTCAGTTTCCCAAATAACTTATTTAAATCATTTCCAAAAGGACCAGGACTGTCTCAAAACCCTCGTAGAAGTACAATCCAAATTAACTGTAGAACATCCCCTAGATGGATCTGTCCATGTGAAAGCTGCTCAGAAACTGGACTCTTTATTTCCAGGATGGTGGACTAGCCATCATTTCTCAGGCTGCCCCTCTCAGACGAACTCTTCCTAGATGCTTTGGTTACACTGGAAATAAGTCAGACGAGAGAACACCCTCATCTTATTATCCAAATTTAGCTTCCACTGGCACTCCTTTGGCAGATGTCCAGGGTCCCCACAACTGCAGCACAGACAATTCGGGGGACAGACCCTGCGCTTGTCTGTATTTCCCTGGACTGGCAGAATTGGCCCCAAGGCCACTCCTAACATTTTTGCCTTTTAGCAAGAGCTCTCACACATTCTCTGTCTCAACCAAATCTCAGTTGTTAAACACAGAGGTAGATAAATTTTATAACCCTTTTCAGGTGGCTCTGTGGCCCTAAAACCTGACATTATAGTTTTCTATGAATGTCAGAGGAAGACTGATTAATAAAACTAATACTTGACACAATTCTCCCCCTGCTGATTCAGGATCTATATTAGTCTACTTCTGGATTGCTTCTACCAGCCTTCCCCTCAATGTGGCTGGGTTCTCTCTTCCTTGTCCTGTGTCAACTCAGTCATCTTAGAAAAGTGACTGGGCTTAATCTGGATATCTCTCATTCCCTCTGTAAGACAAGTTTGGGCATAGACTCTGGCCACACATCCAGGATATCTACCTTGTCCCACCTGGTAGTTCTTCCTGGCATCAGGGATAAGAACTGCTTGTGCCCCAGGAGAGAGATCCCGATTATGGGAGGCTGCTGATAGACTCACTGTGGAGAGGTGTAACTAAATGCTGTTTCTCATCAGTTGTACAAGATAGGATAGCAGTGTGTACTATACTTCCAGACTAAACTAAAAATGTTAGCCAGGTGATG
This sequence comes from Galagoides demidoff, assembly GCA_963574575.1. NCBI lineage: Eukaryota > Metazoa > Chordata > Mammalia > Primates > Galagidae > Galagoides > Galagoides demidoff. Next base: position 5,203 of record CAUYQV010085395.1, read on the forward strand.
AAATTTCTTTATAAATGTTGAAGTTTCTGAGTGAAATTCTCAATCTGCATTATGTATGTTTTCAACTCTGCCATGGTAAAAAATTAATACATACTCAGTAGGAGAAACAAGAGAACTTGAAACATAAGAGAACAAAAATTATTTTTAAATGTTTTTTCAGCATATAGAATCAATTTGAAACATCCCTTTGAACAATCTTTGTCTACCTTGAGTAAAAATTTCATGGATTCCCAAGAACTGGGACTGATATTACATCTCCAGTTCTTCTCTTTGCTTATTTCCCACTATAACTCTTAACTCTGCAAAAAGGAACTATATTCCTGGTTGATGGGCCCTCCCTCTAGACCTAAGGGAGGGGTCTGCAAAGTCATAAAGGCCATTGTGTGAAGCCAGAGGCGGGACTGATATAAAGTCCAGAGGAGTTCTAGGTACTCATTTTAAGGAACTTTGGATTCAAGAGAAAAGCATGACAAAAAATCTTCCCCTAATTTCCCAAACTTGGCCCCATCCTCCACCTCGTCCTGTTCATGCTGTCTCCCAACCCACCTTCTTGCTCTTTGTCCTCAGCATCCTCAACCTCAGGCTCCTTTCCTGAAACATGCAGCTCCTTCTGTTTTCATGACTACCATGATACCCCTTTTTACTAATGTCTCCCATTCCCTCTATACTGTCCAGGAGCTCTACGAACCTAACAAATCCTTTGTCCTCACTAACAGCTCCTCTGCTGTCCCTTGACCATCTAGCTCCCCTTCCTCACTCCTCCTCCTTCCATATCCCTTATTACTCTTTCTAAGCCCCTGGACTATAGTCTCAGCTCACTGTCCAGTCACCCTAGGCCACACATCTCTTGCTGGGGAGATGGAGTCCCCAGGACTGACATAGTTAGGAGCAGCCAATAATCCCCTGCACTGTTGATCACCAGCCTAACCTCATGGGCCCATGGCAGGTAAGGAGAATACAAATAACACTTAGCCTGGATGAGTTACAGGCCCCCTTGTCCACCACCAACTCATTTCATGTCTCACTCCTATCTGTGCTGGGCCTGCACCCCAGTGTTAATCTTCTTCAAAGCCAAAGATACATTTAACAATTTCCTTTTCTAGGCAGTCTGGTACTTTCCTGCATGCCCTTGGCATATTTGACTGATCTCTCCATGGGATGTGGTCTGTGACCACTCAGCAAATTTTGAGTAGAGGAGAGTGAGGAATTTAAATGGTCCCACCTGTTGCCAGGAGGGCTTGGGCTGGGGTAAAATGAGTCAGGAAAGGATGCCCCCTGAGCTCTCACACAGGGGCTAGAATGTGCTACAGACAGATGGGGACTTGGGATGGTTTTTCTTTTTAGTTTTTGGTCTGATTCTTCCTGGACTCCATTTGTCTTCATCCTAGGATTCTAGAACCATGCCAGGGACTCTCTACTCCTTAGAAATGTCTCCTACAAAAAAGGGGTTGAGCATCCCACCCAGATGATAGCAGCAGATAGCAGCCCAACCCATGAGGACACTTTCTTTGAGATAAACCTAGCAGAGCAGAAGAGTAGGGATTGGGAAGTCTTTTCAAAAAATTGTTGCTGGGTCAATTAGATACTTATTTGGAAAATATACTAAGCTGCATTCCTACATCACACTACACCCAAAAATCAGTTCTGTGTGGAACATGGTTATAATTCTGAAAGGGTAGACTCAAGAAATCTACAAATATTGTGCCCATACACAGCTAATGAGCACTTGAGATGTGCTATAAAGGGTGAAATTTGCAACTGATTTGAGGCAGTACGAAAAGCCAGTGTACCTCAATAAATTTTATATTGAAAACTTGGAAATGATAATAATTTGGGTACACTGAGTTCAATAACACATCCTCAATATTAGTTTTTCCTCCGTAATTGTTCCCTCTTAATGTGCATCTGTTTTACAATAGGAGAGGTTTCTGACTCCTTCCAAAGTCTTTTTTAGGAAATGATTGATGAAGGTGATTGATGATATGACCAGGACCTTCTTGGTCTGCCACTTGCTGGGCCGTCTCCCAGGATGGTTCTAGTAAGTAGGCTGGGTCCTGAGAAGTCAGGCAGGTGCATGAAGCACCAGATGGGAGGGGGTATGAAATAGAGACCTTAGACGTGGGAGCAGAGCAGGATGTATCCAGGCAGGGGACTGGGGGCTCCCCAGTCATCTAACTCAGCAGGGTATGAATGTAGGAAGCTGTTGCCTGGAAACCAAGGAGGCTGGCACCAGGACAGCCCCCTGAGGGTGCAGAGAGAGGCCAGATATGCGGGGTCATGGCCATGGCGGGATGCCAGAAAGGAAGGACACCAGATGAGGTTCCTCAGAAGCCAATCTTCTGGGAACAGTACCTCAAAGAGCTCCACGCACATGTTCAGATGAACCCCCTTCTCCGGGGTGAGGAACAGAAGAATTGGTAGGGCAAGAGCTTGAGGACCCCTAAGGAGGAGCCCTGAGAGCCGTGGGCTGATGTGGGGTTTCAGGAAAGGGGAAGATCTTCTCTCACATCAGAAATATTAGATATATAAGAATGCACCCACAGTGCTATTATGTACTCTCTTTGCAGCAAAACAGTTAACAACTTTTTATAATTTTGCTTTTGACATTATGCTTTGCTTTAGTTTGTATATTGCCTTGTTTTTAATGAGGAAAGTCCAATGTAGTGATGAGGTGCTCAGGAGAGGGCAATCATCCTCACAGCACTGGCCCCATGCTCTACTCCCAAGTAAGATTAAGACATGACAACAAAGGCCCAAGCCCCTACCTCTGTCTGAGCCCTTTGGATAATCTTTGCCTCTTTGGGGAAAAAACCACATGAAATCCCAGGAACAGGGACTAATAGTACATCTCCATTTGTTATCTTTGCTATTTCCCACTCGTACCTCTAGAAATTGAGACCATTGTCCAGGCTTCCGAACCCATGCACTAGACCTCAGGGAGTGTCATCAAGGCCATGGAGTGACAAGAGGAGAAGGAATGATAGAAAGGCCGGAGCAGTTATGGGTACATATCAGTTACTCACTGGTCTCCCTTGGACAAGTTGAGTAGCTTGAGCACTCAGAAAATGACCAGAAACTACCCCCTATTTTTTAGCCTCACCCACAGCCTCCACCTATTCTATTCCTTCACACACTCCTAGTATCCACCTTTCTGCCCTTTGTTCTCAATATTCCCACCCTCAGTCTCCTCCCCAGAAATAGTTTCAGAGCTAAAGTTCAAATCACACAGCATATAAGGCCTCATTTGAATCCACTGAAAGGTGAGTAGCTACAATTGTCAGGAAATGATGCAAAAACTCCCTCCAACATCTTGACCTCGACCATAGCCTCCACCGTCTCTATTCCTTCACATTTTCCCACAGTTCGCCTTCCTGCCCTTTGTTCTCAACATCCCCACTCTCAGTCTCCTCCCCCAGAAATAGCTTCTGAGCTAAAGTTTAAATCATGCAGCAGATGAGGCCCCTGCCCAGGTTAATTCCATACTGCCCACCCATGGCCGGTGTGTGCCCTTAATAACTCTTTTGGAGCCTACTCTATATCAGCCACAGCTCCAGGATCACACCCATGCTTTTTTCTCCCCTGTCACTTAAAAATAAATGGACTTTCTTAATACATCACGCCAGTTCCACCACTTTACTAAAAGAAACATTGTTCCTTCTTCCTGAATGTACTCCCAACTCCTGTGCCTAATTAACTGTATGGTGCAGGTCACTGAGTATGTAGAGATTTCATCCAGTACATACATTAATTAGAAATAATGTATTAACCACTAATTTCAGGAAATCCAATTTATCTTCATTTCTGTTCAAACCTGTTCCATGGCAACAACAGAAACAATCCTTTCAAGCAATGTTGAGGCTTTCTAGGAAAAGTGCAGCCTCTCAGCTCATGTCCCTTGGGCACATGATCCACTGGGGTAAAGTGAGAAATTGTTAGAACTTTGGTGCTGATTTTTATCTCTACAGATAGAAATTATACTTTGCTAATAAACTGACAATAGAGACTATATGAATGTACATCTAATAGGGTTCATGCTCCAGCGCTATTTCAGTACCAGGACTTTGTGATAATCAGTTTGGACTCCACTGGTTTCTATTGACCTCTGCTTATTTCCTACCGCTCTCCACCTATATCCCTCCATTGGGCCACTTAGGCCTTCTTCCTGCTTCCCAAACTCTGTAAGCTCACATCCACATTCTATTACATACACTCAGAGCAGAACACCCTTCAACAGTCAGGACTCTGCTCAAGTGTAACTCCCTAGGCACTCAGGCCCCATACTCCCCCCTACCAATGTTCTACTCACTTATTCTGCTTTATGTTCTGCCTAATACTATGTGTATCACTTGTCACCACAAATAGAATTAAAACTCAGGCCCATGGGAACCTTCTCTGTCTTGTGTACAGCCTCACCTCTAATGCATCTATAATGTAGAGCTGAATGTTGAATGTGTGCTCTGCTTCTCTATTATCACTGGCCTTCCTGGGTGACCTCCAGGCTGCTTGGCACATCTGTCTTCCCTCTATACCAGCACTGTCCAAGAGAGCCCCAGGCAATGATGAAAATTCTCTGTATCTATGCTGCAGTCAACATTGTAGCCAATAGCCATGTATGAAATCAGCACACTTGAAATGTGCTGATTGGTGTGTGCAAGGAACTATATTTCATTGTATTTAATTTTAGTCACACACAAGTAGCCACCTGTAATTGGTGCCCACCATACTGGACTGTGCTGGTCTGGGTTGTGGGGTTCTTGAGGCCTCTATTTAATTTTGTTGTTCCCTAACACCCAGCATGTGCCACGTACTCAGTAAGTGCAATATGGATATCCATCCCAAGCTGGGTCATAGAAAGGGCAGGGAATCCATGTTTAACATGAACCTGTGATGCTATTTGTCTCCAGTTTATCCAATCACTGGAAATCCCATGTCTTGAAAAAACCTGGATAAACCAGCAGATGCTAAGTCCTAGGTTTAGAAATGCCCCTGAGATAGAGCACAGAGAGGCTGCTACCTGGCTGGAGACAACTCAGTTTTCTGTTACCTTGGCTGAAGCAACAGATTTCCCTGTTTTCATACTGAAAATTTGGTACACATGAATCAAACTCACAAGAGAATAAGATTTTCAACTGCAATTGTCAAGCCAACGACCCTACCCTAATGGCCTTAACTTTGCACTCATCAGACAAGCATAGGTTCTGGAGTCACACTGACTGAGATAACATCCTGGGTCTGACACTTATTAATTCCTTTAGTTCTGACATGCTTTTAACCTCTCTGAGCCTATTTCTCAGACTTGTTGTGAGGATTAAACAAATTAATGCAGGTGCTTAGAACACTATCTGGTACTTGGTGCTCAGTAAACATTAGTTACTAGTTTGCAGTTCCACCAGCAGTGTAAAGGTGTTCCCTTCTTTCCACATACACACCAGTATGGAGAACCCTCAAAGAACTCAAACTAGACCTCCCGTTTGATCCTGCAATCCCATTACTGGGCATCTACCCAGAAGAAAAAAATTATTTTACCTCAGGGACACTTACACTAGACTGTTTATTGCAACTCAATTTACAATTGCCACAAGATGGCTCGGTGCCTATGGCTCAATCGGCTAAGGCGCCAGCCACGTACACCTAAGGTAGCGGGTTCGAATCCCCAGCCCGGGCCTGCCAAACAACAATAATGGCTGCAACCAAAAAATGCCCGGGCGTTGTGGCAGGCGCCTGTGGTCCCAGCTACTTGGGAGGCAGAGGGAGGAGACTCGCTTGAGCTCAGGAGTTGGAGGTTGCTATGAGCTGTGATGTCATGGCACTCTACCCAGGGGGATAGCTTGAGGCTCCGTCTCAAAAAAAAAAAACAATTGCCACAATGTGTAAGAAGCCTAAATGCCCACCAACCCAGGAATGGATTAACAAGCTGTGATATATGTATATTGTGGAATACTATTCAGCCACTAAAAAATATGTATACTTTACATCCTTTAACCTGGATGGATGTGGAATACATTATTCTTAGTAAAGCATCACAAGAATGGAGAAACAATTCTGATATGAGGACAATTAAGGTCCTAGTACACGGTGGGGGGTGGGGCATGGGGAGAGATGAGAAAGGGAAGGGGGGGGTTAAGGGTTGTGGTACCTTTTGAGGGCAGGACACAATTATAAGAGGGTCTTTATCTAACAAAGGCAACAATATAACCTGGTTCTTTGTACCTTCATGAATCCCCAACAATTAAAAAAAACAATATTATTATTGGTTTGTCATCATTTTCATTGTAAAGTTCTCAGTCTGCTGT
>CAUYQV010085398.1:0-13764 GCA_963574575.1 Galagoides demidoff
GTACATTGGATACTTTTTCTTCTATTATTGAGATACTTGGCCAAGAAGAACATTTTCCAGTTCCATCCATGTAAACATGAAGGAGGTAAAGTCTCCATCTTTCTTGTAGTTTTGGCTGGGGCTCAGTTTAAACTTGCCACCTCCAGTATATAGGGCTGGCGCCTTACTCCTTTAAGCCACAGGCGCCACTGGAGAATGTAGTGCTTTTAACAGTCTCTGTTTCTTCACCCATGTTTCAAGGAAGCTCTAGTAAAGTGCATGTCTTTTAGTACTTTAATAGCAGGAACTTCCATGACACCTGAGACTGAAACTGATTCCTACTGGATTCTGCTATAATAGGAATAGCGTGTGACAAGTTTCTACCATACTTTAATCTTATATATTGAAATTGTAGAAAAAGTGTAAAGTTGAACATTTACACATTGCAATTCACATATGGAACAAAACCCCATGACTTTGGTCACTTTCTCCTTCTGTAAGCTAAACTTCCTCTTCCACTAAGGGCAGAGACAATTTAAATGGGGAAGTTGAAATTAACCTGTGTCCTCTGGACCTTACCAGTCCTGAGCCCTGCCCTGTAAATGCACCATTGCAAGGGCCACTCGCATTGTGTAGCTGCCACCAGTAGGGGCTGAGCTAATGAGGGTGACCATTACAACCTCAGGACAGTGAGGATGGTGCCTGGGCTTCCTAAGATAAGCCTTCCATGACCTGTTTTTTTTTTTTTTTTAAACTTATGATAAGATCACAAATCACCATGTCAAACAAATCACGTGTGCCATTGTCCCTTCCTTTAACTGCTCTGACTCAGCAAGTGATCAGTGCTACTTAACGTACAGTGTGCAGATTGGTTCTGGACTACTGGCTGGTTTTACATGTCTGCAATCATAACTGCTATGGGATCAAGGATTTGGAAACATTTTTATCGATTTTACATTGCAGCAACATCCCAGACCATAATGCATGGACTTGTGTCATTGAACAAGCTATTGTCCAGTTCATGTGATGCCAATCTCACCTGGACGTGTTACGTACTGACCATGCACCACACATGGTCTGGAGGGATTGGATAGAATCCTGGGTTTTGTTGTTGTTTATTGTTTTTACCATAGGCTGTTCAAGAATCCATGGCCTCTGGATGATAGCCCTGGTTTTTTAGCTATCCTGGAGTCCTGCCTCTCACTACCACCCTAGCCCACTTCTGACCTCCATCTCCCTATCCTCCTGTCTCGATCTCCCTCAGAACATTAGGCAGAGACATCAGTGGATCTCATAGGAACCAAGAGTAGAAAGGGGGTGATTGGAGACCTGGGGATGGGAAAGACAGGGAAGTGGAAGATATTGCTCAAAGGGTACAAAGTTTCACTTCAATTGTAAAATAAGTTTTGGTGCATTTCAAATGGTTAATAATTGTACATTTCAAAAATTTATAAAACAGGGTTTTAACATTCTCACTACAAAAACAAAGTGAGTTAGTGAGGTGATAGATAGGCAAATTAGCTGGATTGAATCCTTCTATAATATATACATAGATCACAATATCACATTGTACCCCATAAATATACACAAATGTTTGGTATATTTATTAATTTTTTAATTTGTAAAAGTATGAAATAGGTCATGTTAATTTAGTATTTAAAATCACTCATCATTTTCCGTGTTCTTGTTAAGATGTCCTAAGTCCTTACACAACTGGAACAGCTATCCAAAGACAGTTCCATAATGATTCCACCTGTAAGTGGGACCTTCTGCCAACCTCCTCCACTCACTCTGTTCCGTCCTCACTGCTCTTCTGACTGTCACTCAAACATACTTCAGCTCAGAACTTTCTGCCTGTTCTTTATTCTCTTCCGACCTTTGTATGCCTTAACATTTAAAGAGAAGATACCCCCTAGATATAGTAGGACCGCGGCCCCTCCCTGCCCTCTGGCTCTGTGCCCTCTCCACCACATGTTGCAGTTTATATGGCACTGTGCCCTCAGATGTAGAACAATGCCCGGTATTTATTGGGTAGACACTCAAACTTTCTTGAATGAAAGAATTTATCTTTTGAGCCTGGGTTTTCTTGTGCTGGTTACAAACATGGATGATGTACAAATGTGGAATAACTGTACACTTGAGCAGATAGAAGGGAACCAGGAATAACATCTCAAATAATCTATCTAAAAATCTCGCCTTGTCCACATGCCCTACGGCCCCGTAGTAGATGAGGCAATGAAACAGAACGCCAGCCTGGAGTCGTGTCCCCCAGCTTCAGTGTGACTGGCGTTGGGACGAGATGACTCTAGTGGGGGATTATCCTCAGAGTCAGGTGGCTCACGGCATCTCTAGCTTCTGTCTGTTCAATGCCAGGTACCAGTAGCAACCTTCCACACCCACGTGGGCACTCACACACTGTGACAATCAAATGTCTCTGGACACTGCCAAAGGTTCCCTGGAATGGGGCAGGGGGAGACCTCCCCTGACCTAGAGGACTCTGGATTCTTCCTCAACCTATGAGGGATGTGAGGCTTTCTCCAGAGAGTTACCGTTAAGCCTTCGCCTCCCCAGCTTTCTTCCTGACCCCCAGGGAAGTGGGGATCTGTCCTCTTAGGAACTCGGGTTTCATCCACATTCCCATTTCTTTACCTTTAATTTCTCTTGATACTGAATTCCTTCTACTTTCTTTCCCTTTTTGAAAGGACCTTCCTTTTCATCCTCTTCTAAGTTTGTTCTAGCAAAGGATTAAAGTTCTTTGATCAGAGTTGGCTGAGTCTAACTCTGGGTTTTTAAAGAGCTTGCGGAATTTAGAAACTATTTTGATCTTTCACAAAGACTAGCTTTCTGGGCCTTTTTCATTCAAAGACTCGAGTCTGATATGACAGATGAATTATCTATTCTTTACAGCTTTGTTTGCCCCCTTTCTGAAGCATGAGGACCAAATGGGCAATGGATGGTAAAACAGTGGGTGGAATTACATTGGGGGAAGAAAACTACAACCATTTGTAACATTTACTTAATAGAAAAGTTTGGCTTACAGTCTTCAAGAACTTATAACTATTACAATATATGGCAATTTTCAAGTATCTCCAACATCGAATTTCCCAGAGAAGGTGAAATTACTGTGCTGAGACACATGGTCTGATTTCTTTCCTTTGATTAAGAGGCATTTTTATAGCGATCATCATTATTAAATGAAATAAATATTTGCATATGGTACTGTATACAATCCTTTCATTAAGAATGTTGTTATTTTAAAAGTATGTATTGAGTCCTGAATCATGATGTTTTTAAATGTTTGATTTTAATGAGTCATTGAATATGTATCAGCTTTTATGCGATGCACATATTTGGAATACGGCTATATTTGTCAGCATAAGGATGATTTAAGTTTCCTTAAAATAGACTATTAGGATGCAGATGTTCTTTCTGACAGGTGTTTCCAAGGCATTAAAAATAGACGTACGCACAATACTTTTGAAAATGTAATTCTCTCCCCTCCACTCATGACATTTCATAAGTTTCCTTAATTTGCTTTAACATGCATGCTAATAAAATCTTTTATCAGTGTGTATCACATATGTCTAATAATTGGAAAAGTACATTTTTTCTTCCCTATTATAAGAAAAAATAGAAATAAATGTAATGGTTTTTTGTGGAAAAGGTTATGTTAGCTTTCAAGTCATAAAAGTTTAGTGGGGCCTCAGGGTGACACTTTGTTTTGCATTAATGTTTGGGGACTACTCTATATCCTATAGGTGACATTAAACTATAATGAAATACCTTTAGTTCTAAGACTGTGTTTTATTTTATTTGTAATATCCTCTTTAAATTTGAATTTAATTTCTAATTTCATGATTTGCTCACAAAATTTATATTCACTTTTCTCATTTGTGCCATAATTTTCTTAGTCTTCGAACATTATTTTTCTGGACTGGAAACAAATTAAACCTTTTAGTGTGATCTGTTGGAGAAGGGTGTGTATCCTAATGAATCTTGTTACAGAATCTGATTCTTTGGATCATTTTAATGTCCCTTCTTCTGACCAGCTGCAGTAGCAATTGACCTAAGTTACACAAGGAATATACATTTTGTTCACTGCCTTCATTTGCTGATTTTAGGTCTTGAAATTATATGTAATAGATGTCTTCAGGAATATGATTGAAACCTTTATCATTTGTTCATATTGGAGTTTTTAGCTTCTTATAAAAGAAGTTTAAATAGAACTGTAAAAATGCTAGGATAAACAAATCAGCAAAATTTCATGAAGAAAAAAGGCCTGGACCTTGAAAGCTAATAATGCTTTGAGTAGCCAAAAATAAGGAAGAGAATTTCCTGAACTTATAAGGAAAAATATGATTTTCCCCAGGTACTAATTATTTGCCAGATTAGCTGGAATGCAGGGTTTTCATATGGGAGTATGGAAAGGGGGCAAGGCTGTGAGATCACTGCCTCGTCCATTCCAAGGATGTAAGCTAAGAGGGTTGAGATTTTCCTGTAGGACCTGGGAGATGGAAGTTTGTTGAACTTTTTTAGATATAGAACAGAAATCATTTTCTTCACTTTGGCCTGCTATACCAAATTGCCATAGACAGCCTGGCTTAGAAACAAGAATAATTTATTTCTCAGAGATTCTTGAGGCTGGGAATTCTGAGACCAGGGCATCAGCATGATCAAGTTCTGGTGAGATCTCTTATTTGTCAAAAAGAGTGTCAAGTTCTTATTGTCCCGTCACGTGGCAGAGAGCCAAGGGGAACAAGCTTTCCCGGGGCTCCTGTGAGCGCCCTAACCCCATGCCTGAAAGACGCAATCTTGTTACTATGTCCGATCCCAGTCACTCCCCAAGGACCTGCTTCCTGGTGGCATCACATGAGGACATAGGATTTCAGCACAAGGATTTTTCTTTAACTTTTTTTCAACATTTGACAAATGTTTTTCAATATTTAATCCATAGCAATAAGATCTAATAAAATCATGATCTCACTGGCGGATACAAAAGCCTGACAATAAGAAATATCACTAAGAAAGTGAATTTGAAATGTTCTCATTATTAAAAATTGTCAAATGTTTGAAGCGATAGAAGCGATAGATAATTAGTTTGATCTGGTCATACCACATAGTATTCAAAAATCATAATATCGCTTTGTACCCCATAAACAGATAAAAATATGATTTATCCACACCTAACAAAAATCTTAAAAGAGATTTATAGATGTTTGGAAGGATATCAGATGGTAAATCTTTTTAAAAATGTCTTGGATAAATTCACATTAAAGCCTTTTATGTTATAAAAAACATAATAAAAATTTAAAAAATATTTTTAGATTTAAACTGTTTTATTTAATGTGGAACCATCCACTCCATGGATTGAGGACTTTGTCTAGCCTTTCACCTTGAAAATGCCTTCACTGGCTCGGTGCCTGTGGCTCAATCGGCTAAGGCACCAGCCACGTACACCTAAGGTGGCAGGTTCGAATCCCCGGCCTGGTCCCTCCAAACAACAATAATGGCTGCAACCAAAAAATGGCCAGGCGTTGTGGCGGGTGCCTGTGGTCCCAGCTGCTTGGGAGGCAGAGGCAGGAGACTCGCTTGAGCCCAGGAGTTGGAGGTTGCTATGAGCTGTGATGCCATGGCACTCTACCCAGGGGGATAGCTTGAGGCTCCGTCTCAAAAAAAGAAAAAAAAAAAAAAAGAAAATGCCTTCGCTGACTCAAGTGAGTTGTGAGTAAACTTGAAAAACATCTTTTTTCCCCTAATTTGCACAGAAGTATCACGTATCCAAGCTGCTGCAGCTCAGAGCAAAGGAAACGAAACAATAAACATACGCCAATAAAATAATGCCGTCAGGGAGCAGGAAATGCTGTAAAGAAAATAACCTAATAAATGGTCGAGAGAGTAAATCATGGGACACATTGTATCAGTAGAGAAAAATGGGCATTCAACTGGAACCCAAAGGGCTACGTCTATATGATTTCCTGTGTATGAGGTTTTAGAAAAGTAAAAGTTGTAAGAACGGAACACAAATCATTTGTTTCCTGGGTGCAACATAGAAGAAGCTTGATGATAAAGAAGCCCCTGCATATTTATGGGTGACGGGTGTGGGTTCCCTGGGTGTGACATGATGAAGAAGCCCCCTGAGTATTTGTGGGTGATGGGTGTGGGTTCCCTGGGTGTGACATGATGAAGAAGCCCCCTGCATATTTGTGGGTGATGGAACTGTGCTCAGTCTTGACTGTGTTCATGGTTACATGACTTTGTCAAAATTCAGAAAAGTATATGCTAAATACCTACATGAAAAAAAAGAATGCCTTGCTGTCATCATAGGACATAGGAGCTGAGTCCCAAATGTGAGTCACAGTACAGAAGGAACTAGTTGGAACTGAGACAGGGACACCCCTGGCTTGTCTGAGCTATAGGAAGGCTTAGGGGACTTGAGTCTTCAGAGGAAGGCAACAGTGGGAAGGAATGGGGTCAGGTAGTAAATGGAAACCTGCTACTATGATGTGGTACTGAGCCTGGCAGACGCTCTATGCGGCGCCTACTGACCTAGAAGGTAATTCTAGGTTCTGGATACCCCGGAATCCAAGGGAAGTCACAGATAACAGAAGCTAGTACAATTAAAAAGCATCGGTGAAACATAAAAAATTCCATCTTACTATACTGGTTCAGAATGATGGATAGTATATCAGTACTCATAAGGCGGCTACAACCACTCTTAGTTTATAAACAAAGATATAAATGATGTATGGGTCTGATCAAATGATAAAGCTGATATAAAATGCACATGTGCCCCCATCATTCCCTCACACGTTATATTCTGTGTTAAAAGAATGTTAATAAAGAAGAAAAGAGAGGCTTAGCACTTTTAGGCCTTTCCAATTTTCCTTTAGGAGCCTAATGATTTTGCATCTCTTGTATTGTATAAACTTTGTCCGATTTGCCTCTGACCACAGGCATCACCAGGTGATGACCTTCACATAAGATGCACAAATCCCCATGTCCTGACCAGTCCTCCTGTGTCACTTGTGTGACCGCTCGTACTCGTGGGTCAGTATAGGTGGTTAGTCAGTCAAGGTTTTATTTTTTAAACATAAAGAAATAAACATACTTATGGATATTCCAAATGCCTACACTAAATGGGAATTGAAGAGAGGCAGTGTGGAATAGTGGTGTTTCGTGAGAGTTTGAAAGTTAGAAAATAGGGCTCAAGTTTTAAGCCTGACATTTCTTAGCTCTGTAATTATAAAAATGTTACTTGATCTCTGTGATTCGAATTTCTCATTTGTAAAGCGGAGGCCATACCTCTAGTTCAGTATTCCTTTTTGAAAATTAAATGAGACGCAGCATTTAACATACTGCTGGGCCTGTGTTAATGGTTGGTTCTTAATACTGAGACCCAGCACCTTGGCCTCCACTTTAAAATAATACCTGTTATTTTGTAGTCTGGTAAATGGGTCGGGAAAAGTGGATGGGTTATGTGAAAAATTTTATTTCTTAAGTATATTACTAAAGATCACAGGAATACGTGCTGACAACATACGGGGAGGAGATGTTTCCAATCCCTTCTGAAGACGGTGTAGCTGATGTGCTGAGGGCTTTGAAGTCCTGCAGATCAGGACTCAGATTCCGGCTTTGACACTTGCAGCTGTGTGATCTCGGGCACGTTGTTTAATCCTGTAAAGCTCAGTTTCCTCCCGATATAATGAGAATGATAAAATTACTTCCCTTATAGGGTGGTTGTGAAAATTAAAATACAGGATACTTAGCGGAGTGCCTGATACATTGTGTTCACTAGATACAGAGACTTCGTCAGAATGTGCCACTGATACTGGCGTGCTGATGAACGTGCTGTTTGCTCACCATGTATTTATTGAGAGTTGAATGCGTACAGGGCAGTGTGACCAAGTTTGTCATGTACATCAAGATGCAAAAGGCATTGTGTCTGCTGTTGTAGAATTTAGCGCTTTAATAATTGGCTGATCTCTGTAGGGGAAGAGGCTGGATATTATTTTCGGTATTCATGTTGTCAGGCACGATCACTAAAATACCATATGCTCAAAATGTGAAGGGTAGGAACACACAATTCTTAGTAAAGCATCACAAGAATGGAGAAGCAAGAATCCTATGTACTCAATTCTGATAGGAGGACAATTAAGGTCCTAATACCTGGTGGGGGGTGGGGGACTGGGCAAACTGAGAAGGGGAGGTCTGGTGGGGTGGGGGGTCAAGGGGTGTGGTGCAACTTTTAGGGGTGAGACAAAAATATAAGGGAGTCCTTATCTAACAAAAGCAATCAATGTAACCTGGTTCTGTGTACCCTCAATGAATCCCCAACAATAAAAAATAAAAAAACACATAAAGAATATTGCATTTACTTTCTAGTGGAAAAAGAATTTGGGGAAACAAAAGTGTTACAGAATTCACTCCGAGGGAGCAGGAATGTCATCTTCTGGTGGCTGCTTTTTCTTGCTCCCAATAGTATTGCTTTTTGGCTGCTTTTATGAATTCTCTACTATACCAGTGACTTTGCTCTTGTTATTATTACAGTGTTCATTATAATTTCTTCCAATCCAACCAACACATACATCCTTAATTTGAAAATAGTCTCTCTCCACCTTTAAGCACCAAGCCCATGTATTTAATATCTTGGTTTTCAACTGTAGTACGTGGATGATTGACATCAGTATCCCCTTGAAGCTGTTAGAAATGAACATTCATGGACCGCCACCCAGATCGAATAAATCAGAAAGTCTGGGGCTGGGCCATATTCTGTGGGGTTTTTGCCCCTCCAGGGGATTCTTATGAATGCAAATATATGAGAATTTCTGCAATAGTGGCTGCCCCAAACTGTTATCTATCTCTATTTTTCCTTCTGCTGAGATTCTTGGAATATACTGTAGAGTCTTGCCGAATACGTTCTTTTAAATGACATCCCCTCTGAATTCTTTCCCAAAAAGTGGGTTTCACAAAGTGCCGAGCTGGGGCAATTGTCTCGTCAGCTCTCTCTCCTCTCCTTCTGTTATCTACCTTTCCAATTTGTCACCTGCCAAAGTTTAGGATTTTAAAAAAACATCCCCCTCATTCTGTAAAGGTCTAGTTCTGCACCACACATCAGTTTCACCAGCTGTTTGGAGACCCAAAGCATCCTAAGGCTGTCGGGCTCCATTCTGCTATCCTACTCACCACAGTAGGCGTGGAGTTCCCCACAGCCTTCCTCCCCGGATTTGCAAATCACAAAATATAAAGCCATGTGTGACAGAATGGATGGAACTATAATGTCTAGCAATTACTCAACGTGGTAAATTCAGAGGGCAGAGTTGCCCTGTCTTTGGAGATCATCAGATAAGGTTTCTTAAAAGTGTAATCACACATTCCTTTAAAAACTTTTGAGAACCAGTCACTGTGTTTGTGTTTGAAATGCTTTAAAGCTCATCAAGGTAAATTATTTTTTAAATACTGTGATTATTTTATAAGTTTTATGAGTTTAAGACACTAAAGGATACTTTTTCCGTGTCAAGGATTTTGATTGGATGCAGGAATAAATGCAGTGCCAAAAATAAGTTCAAAAAATCTGTGTTTTCTTATTAATCCGTCAAGTTCTGCTCCTACCCTGGATCTTCAAATTGTCATGAGAACCACCACTCTTGGGTGTTCACGCGCCACTGTCTGGGTAGCGGGGAATTCTAGCACAAGAACACACTGCTTAGCTAATTTGAAATGTGCTTTACACAAAGAATTTAATAACCTAAGCACCTGCTGAGTTTTCTTACATTTTTTTTCTGAAATTCATTTAGTGCATCTACTATTGAATTAAATGGAAAGACTTGAAATTTTCTCTATGCATATATAAGTGGAACCTTTATTTGTGCCTTTCAGAGAGGGTGAAGTATTAACACGAGTTTCAATAAATATATATTATCAAAGTTAAGCACAAAAAAGAATTCACTCGCAGTCACAATCAATGTTCCAGATCGTTAGGTAGAAGAGGTTGGCAAATGTACTAGAAACACTCCGAGGAAAGTGATCTACTGTTGTGCACTTGTCTGAGTTAATTTGGTCACTTGCAAAAAACAAGTTCATCAGGAGTAGAGACCAGGGAGGCAGTGATATCCAGTCGTGAAGAAGGCTCTCCCAATACCTGGGATGTCATGAAGAAGACCAGTCTCCGACCAGATGACAATAGAAACAGGTGCAAACTGTGTCCCGCCACTGTCTGAATGTCACTAAATCTCAGCTGCCTGTCTTCCGGATGCTCTGACAACACATTGAATGTTAACTTGAGACACGATCTATAATATTGTAGCAGCTGTATCCAGCCAACCTTTTAATCAGAGTCAGGCTACAAAATCTGCCAATATCTTCTCAACACGGAGCCAGTTCAAATCTTCAGGCGATGGTGACAGTCCAAAGGGGTGTAGTTATTATTGAGTTGTCTAGATTCCCACACTTCCTGCTCACAGGGCAGAGACTCTGTTTCGTCCACAGCAGACCACCAGCCATCTCACCATTTCATCTGAAGGAATCCCTCTGCTATTTATCAAGCCTGGGGCATTGATTGGAGGTAAACTTAAAAGTGCTTGTCACAGCTGGCTGTGGTCCTTGCCCTTTCAATGTTCATTCTCAGTTGCTAAATGACGAATCTTTCAGATAATGTTATTGTTAAGTAATCGTGCATTTTTATGTTTCTGACTAGGATGTTTTAAGTACTGTATCAAGTGAATGTGTGTAATTTACAGACAATGTAACAACAATTGTAACTCTCCTTAAACTGATTTTGCTTCTCTTCTTAGTCTGTTCTTCCCCCAGTTTTTTTTTTAGCTGCCACTACTTTATGCAAAAAAAAAATTGCCCTGTGCTGTTCATTTGTAATTCCAATTGTGCTCATCCCTGAAATTAAACTTTTGTAACTTTCTCCCCATGTGGATCATTAGCCCCCATGCACATTAGCTCTGTGCAAAGTCTTGACGCTTTACAAACCCTCTATATTTGTGAAAGGAATGAATGACTTTCCTCTTTCTACGATTTCAGGACCCAGTCTATTAGCCAGGCTTGCGTTCTTTACACTATCCTCATAGCCTTTGGATTTTATCTAAACAAAACTATTTTAAAAATAAGAAAGACATTTGAATTACTTTTGCTATGGTAGAAATGATTTAAAAAATCTATTAAGTGCATTTCACTTAAATATAAATATTATAGGGTCGTAAGGGAACTAACTCTAAAACAAAACAAAAAGTGGGTTCTCTGTATAAAGGCACAAAACATGTAAGTCACTTTTATGGTTAGAAATTAAATATATTATCAAAAGAATGTGATACATTGTACAGTTTCTGTTATTGAATCGATACGGAAATAAAGTGAGAAATCACAGCTAACTTTGATTCAGCCTTAAAAATTATTCTTGAATTCAGAAACCACATGTTCCAACTAACAAGAGAAACTCTTGAGAGAGACTTGCAGAAAGGGACTGTTGACCAAAGAGCCAGGGTTGGTCCTCGGTCTTGGTCTTGGCTCAGTGAGATAAAGAAGCAATCCCAGCAAACCGTTTACTGTAAGATTTCAATAGTCTTATTCTTTCCAGGTCATCAAAACTTTAATTTTCTAAGTCTGTTTCCTGGAAAGGGCAAAAAGCCCTCCTGTAAGACTTAGACATGGAATTTAATAGTTCCAAGGACTGACAGGTTATAACCTTGAAACTAGGAATGTCCTCACATTTGTTAAAATGTTTTCTATGTGTGCATACCTGGTTTTCACTCTCTTAATGGTGAAAGCTAAGTTACCAGAAAGAGGCTGATTTTGCTGACTGTCCTGTATCAGTTAGCCATCGACCATGGGCAGCTATCTAGGTATAATTAAGTAAATACAATTAAAAGAGTCTGCCGTTTCTCCAGCATTGAGAACAGAGATAATGATAGTTCTCTTGCAAAACTTATTTTGCAAGTAAAATATGTACCTAACTGATTCACTTTAAAATACAGTGTAAAATCTTATTTGTATAAAGACATACACTCATGGAATAAAATCGCATGCATACACTTTAGTTTTCATTAAGCTAACACATTATTGTATGATTTTAAGTGACAAATTATTTTAAAAGATTTCTAGCTAAAAATATTTTGATGCCTTAGATTCAAAGAAACAGCCTCCAATCTTTTGATTCTTTGTGTAAGTGTGTTTGATGCCTCCTGGAAGCTGAATGGGACTGGAAGGGGTTGCCACTGTCAGTCTCCCTGGTCTTGTAGGTACAGATTTGTGGCCACCCACTGCAGAGAGGAAGCGGCTGTGTCCTTACTCCAAGGGAGGGCGGTGGGAGTGGTCTGGCTGTGCAGAGCGCTGGAGGAAACTTCAGGTCCAACTGCCCCTTACACAGAATTTCATTCTCTCTTCCCACCCAGCCTACACCTTGATCCTCAGAAGTTCCTATTCCCTTGGATATCCGTGCTTTTCATTTTCATGCTTTTCAGATTTGCAGGGTTTTGTGTTGTAAATAGACTCTATTCTTCACCCTGAGTTCCCAACCCTGCAACCAAAGCAAAGCTTTATGGCCTTTTCTGCTCTGCTAAACTATTACAATTACCACTCAATCTGCTTTCCATTATCTATTTTCCTGACTTTCCCCCCAATGTCTTTTCTATAGTTTTGATACATAGGCAGTTTTCCCTTTAAAACATTGAGGGGGCATGTAATTGTCTTTTTTTTGTTTTGTTTTTTAAGACAGAGTCTCACTTGGTCACCCTTGGTAGAGTGCCATAGTATCATAGCTAAGGTGACCAGATTTTAACATTGGTAAAACGGGACACCATTGGGGGGGGGGGGGCGGAGCCTGACAACAGTGCAAACTTTGATAAGCAGTTCTTGATAATCAGTTCTCAACAATTATTTGTTATTATTAAAGTTTAACATTATAAAATTAACAAAAATAATATAAAATGCATATCCTGGTGAAATAGCCACATGGCAGCCAAAAACCATACATTCCCTTCCTGTTCTCCCGGGTTCCCTAGCTTGTCGTGCATTCTTTCCAAAAATCAGGGCTTTTTAAAAATGCTACAGGACACAGGACAAATTGTTAAAAATCAGGACTGTCCTGCCCAAAGTAGGAGGTCTGGTTACCTTAACCATAGCTCACGGCAAACTCAAAATCTCTGACTCAAGTGAGTCTCTTGCCTCAGCCTCCCAAGTAACTGGAACAACAGGGTCCCACCACACCACCTGGCTGTTTTTAGAGATGGAGTCTTCTCCTGCTCAGGCTGGTGTCAAACTACTGAGCTCAGGCAATCCACCTGCCTCAGCCTCCCAGAGCGCTGGGATTACAGGTGCAAGCCACTGTGCCCAGGTCATTGCCTTAGTGATATAATTTCACAAAGCGTCAATGACTTCAATTGGGTCTCATATTCACCTAGAATTAGGTGACACTATTTTGCAAGGTCCTCTACTACCACCGGGAGAATAATATTCAACTGTATTGGTTTGCCATGAATTTTGTAAGAAATCCTTCTTGACAGCATGTAAGTCCCTCTTTTTAATTGTTAATACTGATATTTCACTAAACAGTCTTACATAAGATTTATTTGTATTATTTTCTGAGCACCTGTTTAGTAAGCGCTAAGTTTTGGTATATTTATAAACCAAAACTTTAACCACAGTGACTTGGGGTGATGGCTTATAAATTCCTTTATTTTATACTCTTCTGTACTCTACAATGGACATGCATTCACATTTATATTTTTAAAGAGGAAAGTATGGGCAATGCTATTTTGAAACTAATTTTAGCTCCCAAATGCC
>CAUYQV010085400.1:0-26468 GCA_963574575.1 Galagoides demidoff
ACTTTCATCAAGCTGGTTAACATAAATTTCATGTCATTTGCTTAGTCATTGTATCAAAACATTTATATTCTAATTCTAGAAAAGTTCACTTGTACCCTTGTTAGACAGATATATAGGTGATCTTTCCGGTCACCCTCCCACCACCCCGCCGCCCTTCTCCCCTCCCCTTCCCCACCCCCTCCCCATATTCTTGGGCTAGAATTAAGTTGTATCTTTTGTTTGAGAGCTATAGATTAGTTTCATAAAAGGGCTGTGTACATTGGATACTTTTTCTTCCATTCCTGAAATACTTTGCTAAGAAGCACATTTTCTAGTTCCATCCATGTAAACATGAAGGAGGTAAAGTCTCCGTTTTTCTTTAGGGCTGTATAGTATTCCATGGTGTATATATACCACAGTTTATTGATTCATTCGTGGATTGATGGACACTTGGGCTTCTTCTATTTTCCATTTTAGAAGGAGATTCAGATTTAAATAGTCCAAGAGAACTAACACCAGAGGCTGAAAAGGAAGTAGCTTGGATAGAAAAACATATACAAGATTTACGGTTAGATCGAATTTCCGAAATTAATAATTTTTATATTTATGTCCTTCCTTCTTTACATTCTTCCACTGGGCTTTTAGTCCAGGAGACTGCTTTTTTTGAATGGTGTTTTCTTCCAAATAAAACAACAAAGAAAATGGAAACATATGTCTCTAAAAAATAGCTGCAATCTTACTAAAAGGAACACAAAGACTCAGACAATTGATTGGTACAGATCCAGAAAAAATAGTAGTTCCTTTAACTAAACAAGAAATTAAAGAATTAGTGATAGAAAATACTACATGGCAAATTGCTCTATCAGATTATGTGGGAACTATTGATAATCATTTTCCTCAAGATAAAAGAATTCAATTCTTAAAAAGAACTTCATGGATATTACCTAAAATAGTTAAATTAGAACCTATATCTGATGGAGTCATTTTTTACACTAATGCAAATAAAACAGGAACTTCTGGGTACATAGGACCTAATGTTAAGAAAATTAAACAATCTCCTTATAAATCTGTACAAAAGGCTGAGCTTTATGCTATTGTAATGTTATTAACAGATTGTCCCAACATTTCACTTAATGTTGTCAGTGATTTGATTTATTCTACCCATGTAGTTCAACAAATTGAGACCATAACATTAATAATGATGAATTAAATTTATTATTCCTTCAACTACAAAATTTAATTAGACAAAGATGTTTTCCACTTTTTATAACTCACATCTGGTCTCATACAGGGCTACCTGGACTCCTGTCAAGAGGAAATGAATTAATTGATACTTTAATTAGAGTAGTAGGTTCGGTTCTAGCTACTATACCACCATGGTATAATTTGGCTAGCAGCTAGAACAATCATTAAAACATGTCCAACTTGCCAACCGTTTACTCCACCCCATTTACCAATGAGAACTAACTCAAGGAGCTTACAAACTAATCAACATTGGCAAAATTGTGGATGTAACACAATTTGCTGAATTTGGAAAATTGAAATATCTACACCATTCAGTAGATACTTGTTCTCATTTTTCTTGGGCAACTGCCCTCTCTTCAGAAAAAGTTGGTCCAGTAATAACTCTTTTATTAGAAGCTTTCTCTGTTATGGGAAAGCCAGAATCAATTAAAACTGATAATGGCTCAGCATATCTTTCTAAGAAGTGTCAAAATTTCTTTGAATGTTTAACATAAAACATATAAAAGGAATACCTGGTAATAGCACTGGTCAAGCTATTATTGAAAGGCAAAATAGAACATTGAAAGAAATGTTGCTTAAACAAAAAAGGGGGGAAGGTCACCATAATACCCCTAAGAATAGAATATCCTCTGCTCTATTTACTTTAAATTTTTTAAATTCCAATGCTGAAGGTGAAACCCCAGGCTTCAGACACTGGACTATAACAACCAAACCACCATTACAACAACCAGTGTATTACAAGGACCCTTTAAAAACTGACTGGGTCCCAGCGGAAGTTATAAAGTGGGGAAGAGGTTATGCTTATATCTCTACAGGAAACCATAAGCTTTGGGTTCCAGATAAGCAACTGAAACTACAAGAAAATCCTGAGAAAGCCCAAGAGGCCCCACGTACAGGAGATGGAGGTGGATCAAATTGAAGGCAAACTTCAACACCAGACCCTGAAGTCGAACAAGAGAAAGAGAAAGATACCAGGAAAGAACAGAGGATTGATGAAATAGCTCAACCAAGTGGGACATCGTGCCAGAATCATGCTGATTCAACAGCATAAGATAACCCCGACTATTTTATTTCTAGCCATGTTTGTGATAATGACTTTTCCTGTGCATGCTCAAAATTACCACTATTGGACATATGTCCCCAACCCACCGCTATTAAGAGGTGTGAGCTGGCTTGAACCCACTGTGCCAATCTATGTTAATGACTTGGTGTGGATGCCAGATCCTTATGACACTAGAGGTCCTTTTAAGCCTGATGAGGAAGTCATGGTCTTAAGTGGTTATACAATGGGAGTTACAGGACCACCTTTTGGACAAAAACCTCATTGTTTGGAAATGTTCATGCAATTTTGGGTTAGTAAGCATATGCATGATGCCAAAATAATTCCAAAAGGAACAGGTTTTCTCCAAGAATTATATATGTTAAGTACTAATTCCATCAAAAGAAATACTACCATGACAGTTCTGGTTGATACAGAGCTACCCATTTGCTATATGCATGTTTTTAAGGATATCAAAGATTGGATTCATTGGTCTAAATGTAAAGGAAAAGATCAATATTTCCTTTTTAACACTACAGTAGGGGAAGTTATTGCCTGGGGGCCAAAAGCTTGTTTAGAAGGTGTTTCAGATGCACACAAGCTTTTTGATATTCCTTTAGATCATTTCATGTATCCTTGAGATAAAAATAAGTGTTAGGACTAATAAATCTACCAAGTGGATGGATGTGGGCTTTTCTCCCCCTGCACCAGGAATTATGGGATATCCAAAGCAAAGTCATTTGTGGAAAGTTGCTGCCGCCTTACTGCCCTTAAAGGTGTGGGAAGGTGGCTCTTTTCAGCATAGTTCTCACAATGTTCCTTGTGAAATGAAGTTTGAAGTACAAAATGTCAAATATATCCAAGCCTGTCTTAAATTACCTTTTGTTTGGCTTAAAGGCAACATTATTTGGAATAAAAATACTAGAGAATTATTTTGTCTAAAATGTCAGATGTTCACTTGCATAAGTAATTCTTTAAGTTTCAACCCTATCAAGGAGCACTTTTATCTCTTAAGAGCCAGAACAGGTGTTTGGATACCAATCGACCTTTCCAGACCTTGGCAAGAGTCCCCCACACTGTCCATGTTACAGATGCTGGCTGATCAGATTCTGAAAAGAGGAAAGTGCTTTGTTGGACTGATCATTGCTGCCATCTTGGGAATTATTGCTGTTACTGCATCTGCTGCTACCACTGGTGTGGTACTCATGCAAGAGATAAAGACTCAGAATTTCATGTCAGATTGGCATAGAAATTCCAAACAGTTATGGACTGCACAAAAACAAATTGATGCTGAATTGTATAATGAAATTTCAGATTTAGAACAAGCTGTTGTGATGTTCGGAGATGAATTAGTGAGTTTAAAGAAACAAGTGAGACTGAAATGTGATTGGAACATGACTACTTTTTGTATTACCCCTATAATGTACAATGAGACAGAATTTCCTTGGGAGAAAGTTAAGAAACATTTGTTGAATCATGAAAATTTGACTAAGGAAATTGTTACATTACAGCATAAAGTGTATGCAACTTTTCAGAATAAGTTACAAAAGATAAATGGAGATCAGATTTTAAGAGGTATTGCAGATGGTATTGAACGAATTAATCCAGTTACTAAAATTCAAGGTTTGATTGGAAGTTCTATTGGATCTTTGGCTTTGTTTTTAATTTTGGGATTATTGTTGTATGTTATTTGTCATAGAATTAGAAATGCAGAAGAAAACAGGCGTCATGCTGCTGTTTTTGCTTTGATGATGACTGACATGAATGCTCATCATCAGAAAAAAGAAAGGGGAAATGTGGGAGACAGCCCACAGAAAATAGCTAAATAAATGTGCTTTTTTAATTCCAGAAATTAGGTGAAAAGACTTCTAAGTATTGTGTTTGTAGAAGCTTTGCTGCCTGGGAAAGCATGGCAGGGCCTGCAGGCTAGGCGATAATAGCCTCCTGAACAGAACTCTGACTATGCAGTCAGTCAGCCAGCCAGATAAGAGTTAACAGCCCTTCTGTGCTGGAGACTGGCTTGAAGGTTGATGTGAGTTGACAATAACAACACTAACTCCATCATAAAAGCGAGTGGCTTCCGAACCATGAAGAACAAAGTCATTAAGCCGGTTTCTTGGAAACTTAATTGAGTACATTTAAGAAATAGTTTCACTCCCTTGGTTGTTTTAACCCTTAGCTTTAACAATACAAAGCAGATGACGCATGGTTTCTTCTGATCTTTAGAAAAATAGATTAATTTGAAGTTAGTTATCACCCTTTTCCAGACTTTCTGTCTCTTTTATAGTGTAAGATAAGAATAGAGAATGTTAAGTATAGATTATTGATTAATGTAGTGTACATGACTAGCTCATTATAAAAGGTGATTGGAAATAAAGAGGATTTGCTATTTGCCACCTAGAACAGTAGCAATTTCTTGCTTTTTTACTATTTCAGTGGCGGGCTCACACCCACAGCAAAGCTGTCTTTGTCTCTAAAGAACCTCAACACAACACCCCCCGGGCAACATCAAAAATACACTACTGGGACCTCATCAAACTAAAAAGCTTCTGCACAACTAAGAACACAGTGAGTAAAGCAAGCAGACAGCCCTCAGAATGAGAGAGGATATTTGCTGGTTATGTCTCCGACAAAGGTTTAATAACCAGAATCCATAGAGAACTCAAATGTATTAGCCAGCTCCCTAGGACTTTACTTCTACCTAGATTCCCTCTCATTCCCCCTTCATATTCTATTCCACTTGGTTCCTCAGTCTCCCATTTAGAACAAAGAAAGACACGTCATGGCAGGAATACATTTACGTGGTAAAATGATTTATGAGACATTGTGTTGTTCCCTGTACTGCAGAAGAGACATGTGTAGGGGCAGCAGGAGAAATTTCCCTCTCATCTCCTAAGCACCTAACTTGTTTTACTTCATCCAATGTACATGATGATTTGTGTAACTGACCATGCATCCTTATTTTTTTATTTCTGCCCACTTTGTCCTCCAGTTTATCTTACTTTTAAATTTTTGGAATGTCATTACTTTTCAAAAATTAATATTGGGTCAACCAGCATTTCTCATTAGGATGACAATCTAAAGAAAATCATTTCCTTCATTTCTGAGCAGGAGAAAATGAAATACAGCTCTAAACAAAGTAGAGCCTTGAAACTTCTAGGTGTCCATCACGACCTCAAGGGTAGATTCTCTGTGACTATACATCAATGATAAAGCTCAGGTTCTCTACTGAGATCCACCAGGCTTATCTCAATGGCTCAACAGGGAGTTGGCCATCTGGAGAACACTTAGAGAACTAAAAATAGACCTGCCATTTGATCCTATAATTCCTCACTAGGTATATATCCAGAAGACCAAAAATCACATTACAATAAAGATATTTGTATCAGCATGTTCATTGCAGCCTAATTCATAATTACTAGGTCATGGAAGAAGCCCAAGTGCCCATAGACCCACGAATGGATCAATAAATTGTGGTATATGTACACCATGGAATACTATGTAGCCATTAAGAAAGATAGACTTTACCTCCTTCATGTTTACATGGATGGAGCTGGAAAATATTCTTCTTAACAAAGTATCTCAAGAATGGAAGAAAAAGTACCCATGTACTCAGCCCCACTATGAAACTAATTTATAGCTTTCATAGGAAAGCTATAACCCAATTTTAGCCCAGGAATATGGGGAGAGAGTAGGGTGAGTGGAGGGAGGATGATTGGTGGGATCATACCTATGGTTCATCCTATAAGGGTACATGTGAATCTCTCTAAATGTAGAATATAAATGTCTTAACACAATAACTAAGAAAAAGACATGAAGGCTATATTAACCAGTTGGAGGGAAGTATATCAAATTGTATATAGAAACAGTACACTGTACCCCATGATAGTATTAATGTACATTGCTATGATTTAATAATAATAATAAAAAACTAAACGGGTGTAGAATCAAAACTACAATGTCACAAGTAAAGAAAGGGAAGCCATTGGGGAGTAAGGAATAAATAACAAGCAGCTAGCAAAAAATGTATTGAAAGATGCAGTCTCCTTTAAATACCAACGATAAAGGCTGCTTTTAAAAAGAACTTTAAGCAACTAAGAGAAAATTGTTTCTAAATGCTTTTGAAAGTAATTTATTTTAAAATTATTCTCTATATTCATGCCACATTTGCTTCAACATGGTATTCAGCGCAATTTGAAATTGTTCTAATTATTTGTCCACTTACTTTTTGTTTGGTGTCTCTCCTGGGGAATATAAGGCCACAGAAGTAGGGACCACATCTGTCAATCACACCCTCCAGCAAATACTAGGTGCTCAATTAATCTGTTGGATGGATATGTAGAAGAATGAAAATAATAATAAAGACCCTCGTATGAGGAAATAACAATCTCAGAACAATGTCAAAAATAGAATAGAAACTCATTAGACATCAAAAAGCCCTCCAGGTCATAAGAAGAGAAATTTCTCCAGAGATCAGAAAGAACATGCTAATGGTTTTCACCACAGCCTTAGAGAAGAAAAATTAAAAATTAAAATTTATATCTTAGTTTTACTGCTTAAATCAATTACCTAAAACTTATAAGTGATGTGTGTGTGTGTGTGTGTGTATGCTCAAGTTAACTGTAGTATAAAGTATTTAGATTTTCCAATCTGTAATGTGAGTTGAGTATTTAGAGAAAACACGAGTTTGGGACTGGACCAAGCTAGCTGTGAATTCCAGCCCCACCACTATGGAAGAGCATGCACGGTCCTGATTCAAATAAACTGTGGAGAAACATTTATGAGACTACTGGAAAAATTTGAACACAGATAGAAAGTAGATGATGTCAGAGCGTTGTCCATTTGGATGGGTGGTAATTACAGCATTGTAGTTGTGTTTAAAGTCCTTGGCTGAGTGCGATGGCTCACACCCGTAATCCTAGCACTTTGGCAGGTTGAGCAGGAGAACTGCTTGAAGCAAGGAGTTCAAGACCAGCCTGGCAATATGGTAAGACCCCCATCTCTACAAAAATTTTAAAAATTAGTCAGGTATGGCCCTCACTTATAGTCCCAACTACTCCAGATCATGTGAGCTCAGGAGTCTGAGGTTGCAGTAACCCTATGTCTTTAAAAAAAAAAAAAAAAAAGTCTTTGTAAAGATACATACACTGTGAACGAAACGATCTGATGTCTTGGATTTGCCTTAGAATGATCAGTGCGGGCTGACTAGGAGAAGGAATAAAGCAAGATTGACCACGAGTTTATGATGGTTGAAGTTCGGCATTGACTACATGGGACCTCCTCATCTTCTTTTTCTACTTATGTATAAATCTGAATTTTTTCATAATCAAAAGTTTAGAAAAACAATATATATGTATAGGTTAGAATAACACTATTTGAGTGACTCTGGGCAAGTTTCAAACCTTGTCTGTGCTTAAGTTTCCTTGTCTATAAAATTGAGAAAATAATAACAACTACCTTATATTTTGCTATGAGGTTTAAATTATAAAATACAGATATAAAACTTAGAACAGTGACTGGAGCATAGTAAGAGCTCATAAATATTAGCAACTGTCGACATTAATGTCATCAAGGAGGGACAGAGCAGATAGTCTAGACACCTCTGTATCAAAATGTTAACAACTGGGGTGGAGAGATTATAGGTGATTTTAATATTATTTCTTTCGTTTGACCACATTTTCTGATATTTTAAAATGTGAATATGTATTGTATAATAAATATCAAGCTAGGATACTGCCTCCCATCCTTTTATGATGTTAAATTACCTATCTAATGAAAATTTAATGAACACGAAATTAAATGGCTCATTAGCAGAAAACCAACAAGGACCCGAGGAGTCCCACCAAGTGGGTGGGGGAAGGCCCAGGGGAGAGGAAAAGCTGAATGGGAGGGAAGAGGCCTCAGAAAGTTCTCAGAGATAGCCCCACACGGCAGTTCTTTCCTTCCATGGTGAAGTTCAGTCCTTGCACAGCCTCCTCACTCTCAACATATTTTCTCTTAGAAGAAAATGCCCGCTCTGATAGCATCAATAGTCACACTCTAGGGACAGCTCCCAAACCACATCTCTCATCACCACTTTTGTCCAGGCTGTCTCCCGCTGCCTGCATACTGATTTCAACTTGGCACACCGTTTTTACCTTAAATCTCAATATATCTACAATAGCATGAATCATCTCACAACCCCCATGGTGACACTTATTATTGCCTTTCCAATTCTACTAGGCTTTCAGTCTCTGGAGTAAAAGCCTCCCTCTCCTTCTACCTTCACAACTGATTCTATTTGACAACATCTATATAGTAAACTAGTATGTGCCAGGCACTGGAGTTAGAAAGATGAAAATATGTTGGCTCTACACTCAGAAGGCAAGTGCTCACACTTGGAGTGCCCTTTGGTCATTATTTTTTCTCAATGAACTCCTATTCACCCTTCAACACCCAGTCAAATGTTGCTTCTCTTTTTCCACTTATTCCTCTAAGGTAGTGATTTTCAACCAATGTGCCAGGACAGCATCTTAGAAAAATGAATTCAAATTGACACATAAGTAGAAAAAAAAAGTTTTTAAAGATCATTAATTAAATCACTTTTGAAAGAAGTTCAAAGCACAGTAATTTTTTTTTTTTACTTTTTTTTGATCAGGATAATTTAAGTGTGCCATGCCATAGAAGTTTAACTGTAGGTTCAAGTGTGCCATGAGATATAAAAGGTCAAAAAACACTGAAGTCTAAGGCCTCAGCTTAGTACCTGTTGCCTCGTATTGTGACTACTTGCTATGAAAAAAGCTGATAATTGGTCCCCAATATTTATCATCCCTTTTCTCTCAGAACAATAGACTAAATTTTAACCTGTCTTCCCTGAATAAGGATTACATTTCCCAGCCTCCCTTGCAGTTGGTTTTGACCAAATGACCAAATTCTGCTCAATGTGATGTGAAAGAAAGTGAGACATACAACTTCCAAAGAGAAACTCTGAAGGAAGGAGTTACAGCCTTCTTTCTGCCTTCTCCATCCTTCTGATTGGAGAAGAGATGTGTTGGTAAGTCCTGTTGGTTCAAGTGGATGAGGGAACAGCCCATGGAATAGAGCCACCAACCCAAACCCAGGTACCTCCCTTCACTCTGTTAAGTAAAAGAGAAACAAACCATTGTATTTAAGCCCTTGTTATTATCTGTCTCTGCAACAGGTAGCTAAATCTATTTCTTAAATAATATACTTGCTACCCCTGATCCTCAAAGTTGCATGATCCTTGAAGACATTATAAGGTATCATGTATATGTAATCGGAGTCTCTAAATAACAAAGTGAACAGCATGCATGAGGCAGAAGGAATAACTGAAGACATAATGACTGAGAATTTCTCAAAACTGACCAAAAACCCCTCAAGCCATAGATTCAAGAAGCTTTATGAAATTAAACAGGATAGATACAAAGGAAATCACAATACACATGTTATAATAAAACTGCTGAAAACCAAGACAAACAGAACATCTTGAAGCAGTCAGGAAAAGAAAAAGACACCATTATATGCCCAGAGCTTGGCCAGGGGCAGGTCCTTGAGAAATATTTTTGGAGTGAATAAATGACAGCTTGAGTCACTGATAGACTAATCGCCTTGTTGTTCAGTTTGTGGAGGGAGACAACTCTGGAAAGAGATCAGGAGGCCTGAGTTCTAGTTCCAGCCCTGCCTTAATTAGCAGTGTGAGATTAGAGAAGCCACATCTCCCCTCGAGACCTCTGTTTTCTTGCTATAAAAGGAGGCAGGCAGATTTCTGCTCTTGATAATGGCAGAGAAGCATATTGAAGACCAATTCTCCCACTGAGAACATCTTAAAAAGCTAGACAAGTTACAAAAAGCCACACACACACACACACACACACACACACACACAGAGTTAAAAGGCACTGGAGAGGTGCCTTGGCAGTCAGGACATAAAGAGACAGGACCTTGGAGAGAAGGGGACCAGTAATCTTGATGCCTTGGCAGTCAGGACATACAGAGACAGGCCTTGGAGAGAAAGGGACCAGTAATCTGCTAGCACTTCCTCCACAACACACTTGCTGATTCATAAGCAGTTCACGGGGAGTGGGTGAGAAGCCGAGCAGAAAATAGTGCCTGAGAGTTTGGGAAGCGAACCTTAGCTTTCAGCAGCTGCACGGGGCTGAGGAAACAAAGACTGGAGTGTGTTCTAAAACACTTCCTTTGCCCTGGAAGTGATAAAAGTATTAACCTATAGTGAAATCTAGAAAGGCATGGACGGATGTGTGTTGTAATCTCGGAAGTAACCACGAAAAGCAGAATACAAGAACGTATGGCTCATAAGCTAAGAGGAAGATAGAAGTAAATGATTTATTCATAATCCATAGAGACGGAATGCAGATTTGTGGTTACCAAGGGCAGGGAAAAGGGAAAATGGGGAGCAAGACCTTATTAGGTGTGGGAATTCCCCTTGGAGTAATGCAGGTCTTATGAAACTAGATAGAGGTGTTGGTTGGACGACACCATCAGGCACCCTGGATTGTTCTCTTTGAAATGGTTGCTTCTACATCATATGAATTTCGCTTCCATAAAAATTGAAAAATATTAAAATGTTAGAAAAATACTTACAGATTTATCTAAAAGGAGGTGATAAAGAAGAGAAAAAGGAATACAGAACAGATGGGACAAAAGGAAATAGTAAAAGTAAGATGGTAGAATTAAACCGCAAGATTAAAAGTAAGATTGATAGAATGTGTCAATGATTATATCAAATGTAAATGGTCCTATTATGGCCATCAAAAGATAGAAGTGGACATAAAACCAAACTATATACTATTATAAAAGACACACTGAAATAATCAGGATACAAGTCCAGTAAAGGAAGAAGAATATACCATAAACAGACACCTAAGGAAAGTTCTGGAGCTGAACTGATATCAACAAGGTAGACTTTGAGGCAAGAAGCATGAGTAGAGGAAAAGAGGAATGAGTCGTCATGATGAAAATTCAGTTCCCCTGAAGCCTTAATAATTCTAAACTCGATTATACTTCATAACAGAATTTCAAAAATATGATGCTAAACTTGACAGAATTAAAGAGAAATAGGCGATCCAGAGTCATGGTAGAAAATCCAGTATGCTTCTCTCAGTAATTGAGATACAGGAAGTCAGAGAAACAATCACAAAAATACCTGTGATTTAAACTCTACAATATACAGACTTGACCTAAGTAACTTATAAAGAACTCTGCACTCAACAGCTGCAATATACACATTTCCCCAAGTTTTTTCATTTTACATTTACCAAAATGGGCAAGAGATGAGGCCATTAAGCAAGCTCAGTGCAACCCAAAGAGTTGAAGTCATGCAGCCCGCATGCTCCCCATGGTATATTTAAGCTAGAGTCAGTAGCAAAAAGTAGCAAGATAAGTTCAAGGTAAGTGCCATTGTACAACACGGTGACTATAGCTAATAATAATGTATTCTTGAGAACTCACTGAGTAGATTTTAAATGTTCTCACTACAAAAAATAATAATAATAAATATGCAAGGTAATGCATTTGTTAAGTAACTCAGTTCAGGCATTCTACAATGTTCACATGTTTCAAAACATCATATTGTATATGATAAATATATACAACTTCTGTCGAGTTAAAAAGTAAATTATTTTTTAAAAAAGCAGGAAAAGGGCCCGCACAGATATTTCTCCAAAGAAGATATTAAAAATATAGCCACTAAGCACATAAAAAGATGTTCAACCTCATTTGTCATTAGGGAAATGCAAGTCAAAAGTGCAAAGAGATTCCACTTCACTCCTACTAGAGAAAAAAAACACAGAAAATAAGTATCGGCAAGGACGTGGAGAAATTGGAATTCTTGTTCATTGCAGGGGGTGGGATGTAAAATGGTGCGGCTGTGGTGGAAAATAGTTTGGTAGTTTCTCAAAAAGCTAAACATAGAGTTAGCATAGAACCCAGCAATTTTATCCCTAGGTCGATATGTCCTCAAAGGGATTGAAAGCAGGGACTTGAACAGACAATCATATGACAATGTTCATTACAACATTATTCACAATAACCTACAGGTGAAGAAAAAGTCTATCAACAGATGAATGGATGAAAAAACGGGGCATGCAAATACTATGGAATGTTATTTAGCCGTGAAAAGGAATAAAGTCAGATGTGTGTTACAACATCAAGGAACTTCAAACCATTATGCTAAGTGAAACAAGGCAGACACAAAAGGCCAAGTAATTGTATGATTCCTCTGGTATGACATACCTTGAACAGGCAATTTCATGGAGACAGAAAGTACGATAGATGATAGACATTACCAGAAGTTGGAGGGTGGGGGGTGGGTAACAGGGGGAATTATTTCTTAATAGTTACAGAGCTTCTGTTTGGGGTGATAAAAATATTTTGGAAATAGATAGTGGTGATAATTGTACAGCAATGAGAATATACTGATAACTAACACTACTGAAAGGACAAAGCCCTTTTCAGTCAGTCACCTGTCCAGCTGCCACCTGCTTATTCCCTGGGAAAGACTGAATACCCCTTTAGACCACAGTAAATAGATCGATAATATTTAATAGGCATCCAAACTTCATTTCTTCCATATACATTTATTAAGTTCCTACTATGTGCCAGGTACTCTGCTAGATGCTGGGGTTACAAAGTGGGATCATAAGGATTCATAACAAAAAGAATTAAGTTTTAAGGTTTAATTCAGGGGTATTCACTGGCGCTATCCTCTGGATGGGTCTGAAGTCTGCCATCTTCCTGAAATCAGAGCCTGGGCTATGGCCAATTCTGACAGCCAGAGGGGCTCAGGTGTTATAGCTACACAGGGAATACCAAGAAGTGGCCTTCCCCACTGCCCCCAGCACCATGGGCTCCTGCATCCTAAATTATAGGATGCAGACATTTCTGGAGTCCCTGTCAAACAGACAGATGGATTTGGGGGCATGTGCACTTAGTAACAATAGGCAAAGCCACTGTTAGCCACACAGTCATGTTACTGGCATTGGGACAGAGTCTCCTGGTCCCAGGCGTTGTGCTAGAGCCTGGAGAGGGCTCATGTGTCATTCTCAGGCAATGTTGTACTTGAATTTTCACAGATGCACAAAATAAACAGAAGATGCCAGTCCGTGCTAGAATGAGGAAGGCTAGTGCTCAGAGGAATTATAGGGGCAGTGTGGAAGAGCACACAAGCAGCCCAGATGGCCTGGTGGGTACAGGCCAGAGGGACGTCCAGCTTTTTGCCAGGCCAGTTCCCTGGAGGCAACCTTAACGTCTGGTGGCACTCAGGCTACTGACCCCACACACCTGTCCTGCTGTTCTCTACCTGAACCTCTGCCCCTGCCAGCCTCCAGCACACCTATGGCTCTGGGCTCAGAGATAAAGCCTGCACAGATTAGAGGCAGGCTGCCTCCTCAGCTCTGGAGCCAGGCCACCCCCCAGGCCACACAAAGGTGATGCACAGCCCCACTACTCAGGTGAAGCAGCTGGAACCCAGCTGAGTGCAAGCCCTGAGCCATCACAGAATCCAAGCAGAAGGGGGGCCTATTTCCACAAGGACAGATGCTTCACGGATCCTCCAGAAGGACTAAGTCCTTCCTCTTCTCCTTTCTGTCCTCTACCTGTCAGGGGTCTTCCTGCAGTGATCAGAGGAAACAAACGCACACACACAAAGAGATGAACCCAGGCCAGCAGTTCTGGGTATTACCCCCCATGACAGTCCTCACTTCCTACCTGCCTTCCCTGTGGCCCAAGATGGAGCCCATCACATTGGGGTCTAGGAAGGAGCCACAAACAACCCCTCATCGAGTGCACTGGGGCACGTGCACTTAGTAACAATAGGCAAAACCACTATTAGCCACACAGTCACGTTACTGGCATAGGGACAGAGCCCCTTAGGAGTCTTTGCCTATTGTTACTAAGTACAGATGCACCCAGTGCACAGCCAGTCCACCCAGAGGCAGGGGAAGTACCCGCCCCTAGTACTATTCCCCACCCTGAGAGCCCAGCTTCTCAGCGCCAACCCCCATCCTTGGCATAAAGGGTAAACAACAACCATCTAAAACAGAACAGAAGGATGGCCCGCTTCATGAGAAAAAATCCTTTGGGGACAGCTAAAGGGAAAGGAAATTAACATTTGCCAAATAATTGCCACACATTTTCACATGTGATCTTAGCAACCAGTGAAGTGGGTAATAGTGTCCAGATTTTACAGAAAGGGACACTGAGGCCCGCCAGTGCTACTTGTGCAACTTGCCCGAAGTCACAGCCCTGCTGAGGGGTGGGGCTGAAATTCAAACTCAAGCCTCCTTCATAGGCAGAAAACAAAGGCTCGAAGTCCAAGTGAATGATTTTAAAAGATCAGAGGCAAGTGGAAAAGAAGCACACGAGGCACTGGAGTTTATTTTAAAAGCTTGAATTTTGAAAAGAAAGTACTGTATATATGAGGTATGGAATATTTCTGGTTTAAAAATATATATATATATTAGATCCCTCTCCTCTGAGTGAATCCATCTCCAGTCTGAAGCCCCAAGTCCATGATGGAATTGCCATGTGACCTTGGACAAGCAGCTTAATTCCTTTGGAAAGAGTCAGATTGGAGACAGCTCAGAAGGAAGTTGGCAGAGCAAGGAAAAGGGAGGCTGCTGATGTGGATGACAAATGCTAGGAACGTGGAAGTGGGAAGGCAGAGGGAGCTGAGCTGACAGCTGGACGGGGCGAGGGCGGGCTGGTGGTGGCAGGCAAGGAGCCCACATGCCTTGGGTCAGGCCTGGACCATAGGAGATATTCCCTGATAAGTTAGGAAAAGAAGAAATGAAACCTTATGCCTCCCTGGAGAAGGTAGCATTCTAAGAAGTTCCTCAAAGGCTGGTTTCTATAAGTGCCCAGGGCCCCAGCACAGGGCTGGCACAGGGCAAACACTCAGTATTTGTTTATTGGATGAACAGATAATACTCTGCTTCTCTGTGAATCTAAACAAATCCATCTAGCCTCTCAGGATCTCATATCTATCATCTATACATTGAAGAGCTTGAGTTGGGCAATGTCCAATTCAGATGCTCTGGAGCCCTGGGGCTGAGGGCCCCCTTACCAAAGTCTACTCTGCCCAGTTCTGGGCCTCCTCACAAAGAGAAGAGGGGAGTCAACTCCAATAGACCACGGAGTCTGATCAGAATCTAGTCCAGAGGTCAAGAATCTTCTTGGAGGAAGAGGCAAGTAAACTCTGGACTAGAACACAGGAGCCAGAAGATTGATCCAAGCTTCTCTCTCTCTCACACACACACACACACACACATATGCATGTGTGTACACGCATGCCAAAACACACACCACTCCCTCTTCCATGCCCCAGGTACCCCTCCCAGCTTAGCAAAGATCCAGCCTGAAGTATCATCTCAGGAAAGTTAATCCCTGGCCCTCTCCTCCTCTAAGTCTCCCCTGTGCATGACCCTGTGCTTGAATGTGAGTTCCCCATCCACTTCTTCCTCCTGCATCTCACCCCTTCCTCCCAGTCACTCATCCAGCACTAAAGGGGAGGGCACAGGCTTCAGGCTCCAATCCCAGCTCCAGCACATACGGGCCAGTGGGTTTGGGGAAGTCACTAACCATGCTGACTCCAGCCATCCCTCATCTGTGAAACTGGGTAGTAACACCTACCCCCAGGCTTTGCACAAAATTGAATGAGAGAGTGAATGCAAAGACCCCGAGCACTGTCTGAGTTCAGCAATGTATCCTTGCCCTTTCTTACCTCAGCTCTCAACACCCTCTCCTCCCTTCCCAGCCAACACTCCCTTCAGGAAGCAAAGATCACCTTCCCACTCCCATGCTGGGTTTCTCATCTCTGCACAATTCCCCAGTACATCTGCACCTTTCCAGTCAGGTTAAGTCTTGACTGTTCTTGACTCGGAAACCCTTAGGCGCCAAATCCCCCAGGTTAGCCCTCTCCAAGTTCAGGAAATCTGTGCTCACTAATGCAAGACCTATGAACCCCTTAGAAGAGAACCTCAGAACCTCAGGGCAATGGGAAGTGCTGAGAGTGAAGTTTGATGCAGCAGGTGGAGGAGGGACCGTATCGGCTGACTTCTGTGCAAGCCACGCCTTGGGGACAGCATATGGCTCTCTGCCAAGTCTCCCTCGAGGAGACCATCATTGCCCTCCCACATGATACTGGTATGATGTCATAGAAAGGGAGAGTAAGAGTGTGCCTCTCAGCCCCGCTCCAGACATCCCACCACAGCTTGGATACTCATAGGATCATCAGGTTAAAGCAGAACCTGAGATTAAGATTCACATGCAAGTAGTTTTGGGGAGGAGACCTCAAGCAACATGGATGGGAGCATGGGAAATGAGACAGAAAGGGGAAAAAGCCAATAAGTACTGTGTTATCAAGCTAGTTATGCTGGGTAGGCAAAGTTCCATCCCACTGTGGAGCTCTCGGAGATGGTGGAGAACACACCTTGGCATTATCCTAACTGCGGTTAGTGGGTTAGTTGGTTGGGAACTCCTCTGGCAGTAGTGACTTAGTCTAAAATGCTCCCAAGTCACTGTGTGTGGGGGCTGAGGGTGCTCCTGCTTTCAGGAGGCAGCCTTCAAGAGTATGACATGAGAGCAGGGCACTGATAGCTGTGTTCCCCTTGCTGGGCAAGCTCCCAGGTCACCATGCGGCCTGCAGATTATTGATCCAGTAGCCTAGGAAATATGAGGTGGAAAGACAGATCCTGGAGGACCGTCAAATATCTAAGTGTTTTATTTCCTGTGAATTAGTTAATCCGAATTAGCTAACTCACATCTTCGTTTACAGACTGGCTCTTGTGAGTTTGCTGATTAGACTCTCCAGAGCCTACTGAATAATAACTGTTCGTTGGCTGGTTCTCTAGTCCTGCCTTTCAACATGCATCATCTCAAATCATCAGAACACCTGAAAGGGAGATTTTGTTATCCCTAATTTAGAGATAGAAAAACTCAGAGTTAGAAATTAAATTATCTGACCAAGCTCCCATAGCAGCTAAGAACAATCAGAATTCAGATGGATATGAAACTGGGGTCTTTGTGAGATTTGTACCTGGCACATGGTACACCGTACCTCCTCGACTCCTGGGTGACCCGATGATTCGAACCTCTGTATCTGCAGAGCTGGGGTGAAACTTTAGACCCCCATGGTGATCCCACCAGGTTGCAGATATCCCATGAGAGCCCTAGGCAGCCAGTCCCAATCTCTCACACCTGCTCTGTGCTCATCTCATCCTACTAAAAACAAAACTCCCCACCAATCCTCTGTAATTCCCCCAAACTCACCCAGAGGGTTAGCGGATATGGAGAACTGCTAACAGGAGACACAGAGGGTAATGGATTCTTGCTAAACCAACTACAGGATTCTTACTGAAAGCAGACCAGGGTGATCTGATATCAAGGGTAGGGATTCTCTCTAAACTGACTTAGCAGGATTCTTACTAAAAAGGGACGCGGCAAGGACATCACAGACACAGGAGCCCAAGCTCAAAGCCTGAGAAGGTGGCTCAGAGGACCCTACAGTTTGGTCAAGGAGAGAGTCTTTGCCTCCTGCCACAATGGTCCAGATAATAGTTAAGAAGTCAGACATTCAGGACTTTGTGTTCTGAGTCTTCAAAATAACCCAGGAAGACAAGGACTTGGATCTTTGTTTCCCAATAAGGAACCAGCAGATTAAGCATTTTGCGCAAAGTCAGACTGCTGCCTAGTGACAGAGCTGGGATTTGAACCCAGAAACTCTGGCTCCAAACCCACAGCCTTAACCAACACACCACATGGCTTCTTGTCTCATTTATTCTTTAATAGATTTTATGCTTAATTACTCCTTGCACCACCAATCTGGGGACAAGAGACCCAAAGAGATGGAGCTCCCATACGATCCTGCCTTAGAACAAACCATCCCCCTTCACATTCGTGCCAGTTACTTTGGGAGCCGCTAAAGATAAGCTGTTGTAATGGACGCTCCATAATGTGATTTGACCAACAAAAACATTGGTACACAAAAGAAGAAACCAGAGCAGATTTCTGCATTAGTTGCTATTTTTGTTGCGTTCCGCCTTTGTTTAATAATAAGGAGGAGGAGATTGAGCTTGAGCACTCATCTGCAGCAAGAATTTTTTATCATCAGAGGCTGGAAAACAAAATGAGTTTTAATTTCTTCCAATTTTATTTCAGTTTTGCCAGTGGACATCTGTGCTTGTGGGCTTGGAAGCCCTCACACACGGCTAACACTTTCCAATAATTTTCTTTGGATAATTCCTCTGACAGTGTGAAGAAAAGGGACTGAACGCGGATTACACATCACATGACAATACTTTCCGAAATCTATGTGGCAAACTGCTACTTTTCTTTTTAGATCAAGATAATAGGACCAAAAAAAAAAAAGCAATTTACCAGCATGGAAAAGCAGCAGAATAGCCTCAGGGAACTCAAGCTCTTCTCCTGGCTCTGCTACCTACCATCCAGCTATGTGACCCAGGCAGGGGACCTCACCTCTGGTTTTTTGTTTTCACATTAGGAAAATGAGATGCTTAGACTGCATAATCCCCAGAGTCCCCCTCCAGCTCTGAAATTTTCTGAATCTCTGATACAAAATGGTGTCAAATGACCTTCATAGTGTCAGTATCTTGGCTTTCTTTGGAGCCAATTTGAGCTAACCTGGCTCACTGCCTAACATGGGAGAGGAAATCCACAATCAATTGTGCACGTTTATAAGTATTAAAAAAAATAACAACAACAATTTATGTCAGGAATGTCAAATGACAGGTGGAGTGAAGTGGGGGCATTGGCTGAGCAAGGCATTAGGGAGCAGTGGGGACAGTGGTGAACTGGGAGCTCACAGTATCTCTGAAGGTGGCAGCTACACTTTAGCACCACCCAGGGGCTTCCCTGTGGAAATGCAGGCCCAGTGTGTCCAGAGCAGTGGTTCTCAACCTTCCTAATGCCACGACCCTTTAATACAGTTCCTCATGTTGTGGTGACCCCTAACCATAGAATTATTTTCATTGCTACTTCATAACTGTAATCTTGATACTGTTATGAATCATAATGTAAATATCTGATATGCAGGATATATTTAGGCGACCCCTGTGAAAGGGTTGTTCAACCTCCAAAGGGGTTGCAACCCATAG
This sequence comes from Galagoides demidoff, assembly GCA_963574575.1. Lineage (NCBI taxonomy): Eukaryota > Metazoa > Chordata > Mammalia > Primates > Galagidae > Galagoides > Galagoides demidoff. The sequence continues at coordinate 19,393 of CAUYQV010085400.1, forward strand.
GTTGAGAACCAATGGTCCAGAAAGTTGTTTTTTAAGAGAAAAGTCTAGATTTTAATATGAGATTTCCAATTTTTTAAAACATTGCTGAAGCCAAACAAAAAGAAAAAAATACTCAGAGACTTTAGTTAGCAAATCTTGCACCCCCTCTCTAATGCCATTCCTCTTTCTGCAGGAGCACCTTGTACTTCCTATATTGGGCAGAGCATACATTCTATTTACTCATCTCTGTTCCCTCTGGACCCAGAGCAGAGTGAGGGTCATGGGTTCTATACCTGCCTTGAGTAGCACATTGTCAGTAGTCAATGAAATGAAGGAATTTTACTATTTACAACTAAAAGCCAGGTGTGGTAGCTCGCACCTGTAATCTTAGCACTTTGGGAGGCTGCAGAAGGAGGATCACTGGAGACCAGAGTTTGAGAGCAACCTGGACAATAACTAGACCTCCTCTCTACAAAGAATTTTAAAAATTAGCCAGTTGTGGTGGTGTATGCCTATAGTCCCAGCTACTTAGGAGTCTGAGGCAGGAGGATTGCTTGAGCCCAGGAGTTTGAGGCTTCAGTGAGCTATGATCAGCCCCTGCACTCTAGCTAGGGCAACAGAGCAAGACTCTGTCTCAAAAAACAAAATGAAATAAAACTAAAACTTCGCTGTATTAATCTGCTCAGGCTGCCTCAGACTACATGGCTTAACCAACAAAAATTTATTTCTGACAGTTCTGGAGGCTAGAAGGTCTAAGATCAAGGTGCTGGCAGGTTTGATTGTTCAGTGCAGACTGCTTTTTGCTTTCAAGATCAAGCCTTACTGCTAAGCCCTCTGGAGGTGAGGAATACTGTGTTCTCACATGGTGGAAGGTAGAGAAGAATAAGAGCCTAATTCTACATAAGACCTCTCTTATAAGGACTTTAATCCAGTTCATGAAGAGCCCCTAACTAAGTAATTAGACCTATAACTACCTCTTTACAACCCCACCTCATAATACTATTACCTTGGACATTAAGTTTCAGCACATGAATTTTGGAAGGGATACATTTAAACTCCTGCAGAAGAAAGACATCTTCTATGGGACACCTGGGGATGGTTTTTTATACTCATCAAGAGGAGATACAACAGGAGAAATCTCACTTTCTTTTGACAGGGTTATATGAAGATGTGATGTTGGAAGCTGTTGTAGCCATCTTGCAGCCACGAAAAGACAAGCTAAATGGTGAATACGACATGGTGAAGATCAACGTCTGGTTCTTGATGTAACACTGCGGAATGAACCAATTGAACCTGAACTGGCTGCTTCAGAACTACTGGAAGGGTTCGGCGCCTGTGGCTCAGGTGACTAAGGTGCCAGCCACATACACCTGAGCTGGCGGGTTCAAATCCAGCCCGGCCCGCCAAATAACAATGACGGCTGCAACCAAGAAATAGCTGAGTATTGTGTCCCAGCTACTTGGAAGGCGGAGGCAGGAGACTCGCTTGAGCCCAGGAATTGGAGGTTACAGTGAGCTGTGATGCCATAGCACTCTACCCAGGGGGACAGCTTGAGGCTCTGTCTCAAAAAAAGAAAAAAAGAACTACTGCAAGGTGAGATAATAGATATCCACTGGATAAGACATTTTATTTATTTATTATTTTACACTTGTCGTGCTGGCTTTTTTTTTTTTTTTACTATTGTTTGGGGTTCATTGAAGGTACAAAGAATTGGGTTAAACTGATTTAATATGTTAGGTAAAGTCCCTCTTATAATTGTGTCCCACACCAAGAGGTGTGCCGTGTCGTACATCATAACCCCCATCCTCCTCCCTCTTCTCCTCTTCCTCATTTGCCTGCCCCCCGCCTTGAATTGATTTGAGTTTTTCTCTTATGAGGGTATGTATTAGATCACCTACTGGCTTCATATTAGAACTGAGTACGTTGGATTCTTGCTTCTCCATTCTTGTGATGCTTTACTAAGAAGAATGTGTTCCAACTCTATCCAGGTTCATACAAAAGATGTAGTCCCCATCCTTTTAAGGACTGAATAGTATTCCATGGTATACATATACCACAGCTTGCTAATCCATTCCGGGATTGGTGGGCATTTAGGTTGTTTCCACATTTTGGCAATTGTAAATTGAGTGGTGATAAACAGTCTAGTGCAAATGTCCTTATAATAAAATGATTTTTTTCTTCTTTTTGCTTCTGAACAGATGCCTAGTAATGGGATTGCAGGATCAAATGGGACATCTACTTTCAGTTCTTTGAGGGTTCTCCACACTTCCTTCCAAAAAGGTTGTATTAGTTTGCAGTCCTACCAGCAGTGTAAAAGTGTTGCCTTCTCTCCACATCCACGCCAGCACCCGCAGCTTTGAGACTTTGTGATGTGGGCTATTCCCACTGGGATTAGGTGATATCTCAGGGTGGTTTTGATTTGCATTTCTCTGACGATCAGGGATGATGAGCTTTTTTTCAGAAGTTTGTTAGCCATTCCTCTGTCCTCATCAGAGAAGGTTCTGTTCATATCTCTTCCTCAGTGATAGGTGGGATTGTTTACTCTTTTTTTATTGATTAATTTGAGTTCTCTGTAAATTCTAGTTATCAACCTTTTGTCAGATTCATACCCTGCAAAATTGTTTTCCAATTCTGAAGGTTGTCTTTTTGCTTTACTTGGTGTGTCCTTAGCTGTGCAGAAGCTTTTCAGCTTAATTAAGTCCCATTTGTTAATTTTTCTCCTTGTGGTGGTCACTGAAATCTATGTCATAAAGTCTTTCCCCAGTCCAAAATTGTCAAGAGTTTTCCCCAAACTTTCCTCTAAGATTTTTATCATTTCACATCTTAGATTTAAATCCTTTATCCATCCTGAGTCCATCTTTGTAAGTGGTGAAAAGTGTGGGTAGAGTTTCAGTCTACTACATGTGGTTATCCATTTCTCCCAGTACCATGTGTTGAATAGGGATTCTTTTCCCCACTATATTGCTTTTGTTTGGCTTATCAAAGATCAGATGGCATGTAGAGACTGGTGTCATCTGTTGGTTTTCTCTTCTGTTCTATATGTCTGTGTCTCTATTTTTGTGCCAATATCATGCTGTTTTGATTACTGTGGACTTCTAATATAGCCTGAAGGCTGGCAGAATAGCCTTGGGTATATGAGGTTTTTTCCTGGATCCAGATAAAATGAAGTACTATATTTTCAGTTCTTCAACATATGATGTTGATATTTCAATGGGAATTACATTGAATCTGTAGATTGCTTTGGGTAGAATAGATATTTTGGCCATGTTGATTCTTCCCAGCCATAAGCATGGTATCTTCTTCATTTGTTAATGTCTTCTGCTATTTCTCTTCTTAGGGTTTCATAATTCTTTGTAAAGATGCTTCACCTGGATCAGCGCCTATAGCACAGTGGTTATAGCCCCAGCCACATGCACTGAGGGTAGCGGGTTTGAACCCAACCCAGGGCCTGCTAAACAACAAGGACAACTGCAAGAAAAAACAGTCAGGCATTGTGGCAGGCACCTGTAGTCCCAGCTACTTGTGAGGCAAAAGCAAGAGAAATCACTTGAGCCCAAGAGTTTGAGGTGACTGTGAGCTATAATGCCACAGCACTCTACCCAGGGCAACATAGTGAGACTCTGTCTCAAAAATAAAAAAAAAAAAAAATCCTTCATCTCTTTTGTTAGGTATGTCCCTAAGTATTTCATTTAATATGAAGCTACTTTGAAGGGACTTGTATCCTTGCTTTGCTTCTCAACGTGGCTGTTATTGGCATATACAAAGACTACTGATTTGTGGACATTGATTTTATACTTGAGATGTTACTGTATTTCCTTATCCCTTCCAAGTGTTTTGTGGTTGAGTGCTTTTCTAAGTATAAGATAATATCATCAACCGAAAGGAAGAGTTTGACCTCCTCTGCCCCATCTGGATGCCCTTTATATCCTTCTCTTGCCTGATTTCATTGGCTATAACTTCCAGCACAATGTTGAGTAATAGAGGCATTAGTGGACATCCTTGTCTGGTTCCTGTTCTAAATGGAAAAGCTTTCAATTTTACTCCATTTAGTATGATGTTAGCTATGGGTTTGTCATAGCTGGCTTCGATCAGCTTAAGAAATGTACAACATATGCATATGTTCTTAAATGTTCTTGTTAGAAAAGGATGCTGAATTTTGTCAAATGCTTTTTCTGTGTCTATTGAGAGGATCATATGGTCTTTGCTTTTGCTTCTATTGATATGATTTATTACATTTATGGATTTGCATATGTTAAATCAGCCTTTCATCCCTTGGATGAAGCCTACTTGATCATAGTGTATAATTTTTTTTTAATGTGCAGCTGCAATCTATTAGGTAAGATTTTGTATATATTCATTAGTCAAATTGGTCTGTAGTTCTTCTTTTTAGTTGGGTCCTTTCCTGGTTTTGGAAATAAGGTGACATTTGCTTCATAGAACATGTTGAGAAGGGTTCCTTCCTTCTCAATGTTTGGAATAATTTCTGCAGTATAGATTCAAGGTCATCTTTAAAGGTACGATAGAATTCTGATGTGAAGCCATCTGGTCCTGTGCTTTTTTTTTTGGAAACTTTTTTATTGTTTCTGCAATCTCAGTGCTTGATATTGGTGTGTTCAAGAGATATCATTCTTCCTGGTTAAGTGTAGGGAGGTGGTGTGATTCCAAGTATTAGTCCATTTCCTCCCTGAGCTGGTTCAACAATGTAATGATTCCACACAATCACCATTGACTTGCAGCTTGGTGGAAGGAAGAGGGAAGAAGGAACTTCCACTGAATGTACAGAACTGGTCTTGATAAGAATTAAGATGCACTCTTCTAATACCATAGTCATTAGTAGCTATTGTTTCTGTAATATTTTTCTGTTGGTTACACACTTCCACACAGATTGTATAATAGGGTCCTTACTACATCCCTGTGAAGGAGGCAGGATAGAGATTACGATCTCCATTTTGCAAGTGAGGGAATAGACCAGGCATCCTCAAACTATGGCCTGTGGGCCACATGCAGTCCACCGAGGACATTTATCCAGCCCACCAGGTGTTTTTGCCACCACTGCCTGTCTTGCTTAGCAGCTGATTTGTCCCGGGGCCCATAGTCTGGCCCTCCAACAGTCTGAGGGACAGTGAACTGGCCCCATGTTTAAAAAGTTTGAGGACCCCTGGAATTATAGGTTAGCTTTTTCCAACGGTCATGTAGCTGGTATCTGCTGCTTTGGGATCTCAGTTAATCTTTCCTTTTGGTTTATGAAACAGCCTTTCATTAAAGCCCATATAGGCCGGGAGCAGTGGCTCACGCCTCTAATCTTAGCACTCTGGGAGGCCAAGGTGGGTGGATTGCCTGAGCTCAGGAGTTCGAGAGCAGCTTAAGCCAGAGCAAGACCTCAGCTCTAAAAAAATAGCTGGGCGTTGTGGTGGGCTCCTGTAGTTCCAGCTACTTGGGAGGCTGAGGAAGAGGATCACTTGAGTCCAAGAGTTTGAGGTTGCTGTAAGATGTGATGCCATGGCACGCTACTGAAGGTGACAAAATGAGACTCTGTCTTAAAAAAAAAAAACCTCCCATGTAGTTGTTGCCTTATTTTTAGTTATTTCCTAAGTAGTGTACCTAACACCAGTCTCAACTTCCCTCTAATACATCCTCTTTTCCTGTGGCCAGAGCTATCTTCCTAGTCACTCCGTTCTTCTACTCAAAAATATCAATGGTTTCCCATTGCCTACAGAATAAAGTCAGAACTACAACATACTTCTGAAGGTCTTTGCCATTTTCAATTGATTGACCTTTCCAAGTTATTTCAGACAGACTTTGGTTGTCATGTTGCCTCCATCCCCCAGTTCCATGTTCTGGCCATGAAGAAGTATTACCCAGTTCTTGAACATACCATGCCTGACCTTTGGATGCTTTAAACATTGGAAATTTTTTTCTCATTGCCAGAAATGTCATCCACCATCTCTGGAAAGTATCTACTTACCTACGACCATCTTAAAAGTTTGCCTCAGCTGGAAACCTCCCTATGAACAGAGGCAAGCTTGGTCCTTTCTCTAAGTGCCCTACTCTTGTTGTTTATACCCTAATCTAGTACTCTGTACCCCTTATCTGCAATTACATGTTGGTATTTTGTTGGTATTTGAGATTTTGTTGTTGTTGTTGCTTTTTACTGAACTGACCTCCTGTAGGGCAGAAAACCATGTCTGTTTAATCTCTGTTACCCACATGACTGGCAGAGAGTCTAGCACAAACAAAGCAGGTACTTAGTGGATACTGAATTCAATTCCATGCCTCTCTGAAGGCTACCCTGAATGCTTTTGTGATGCTTCAGTTCATTGGACACATCTAGTAACAGGAATGCTGGAAGGGGTATGCAAAATAACATTCAAGGTGGCCTTGTCCATCTCAATTAGTTTCTAAAGGATTCACTGTGCTTTAAGTCCTAAAAAGAATAAGTTAGATAACTTCCTTTCCAGGTAAAGCATTGAAGTGAACCATTTCACTGTATATCCACCCAAAGTAAAAGCACCTAAAATACAAGTCTATTTTGTCCCTAGGTGTAAACATCTCTATATTTGTTAGATGTGCAGTTCTTATTGATGCTGTTTAAGGTTAGTAATATTAGAAGTTATTTTCAAAACATTAAAATCTTTGCCTTATTCTGATTCATTATCATTTCCTGGAGAGGCCAAAATAAAATTGGGAAGAAACTGTTGGCTGCATCAGAATGAACAGGCTGATCACACAGGTTGTCATGAAGAACAGCTTGCCTTGGTCCTTATACAGACCAGGTCAAGGAGACTCAGGTGCTTGAAGTTAAAAAATAATAATAATTTCCTCAGTGAAAGAGATTAACACAAATATGACCTTCTCCACTACCATCAGACTAATTATTTAAGGGAAAATCTGAGAAAATAGTGTGTCTGACTATAGAACAGGTATTGGAGATGGGTTCCCCAATATTCTTTAGAACACTTTTCTTTTTTTTTTTTTTTTTTGAGACGGAGCCTCAAGCTATCCCCCTGGGTAGAGTGCCATGGCATCACAGCTCACAGCAACCTCCAACTCCTGGGCTCAAGCGAGTCTCCTGCCTCTGCCTCCCAAGTAGCTGGGAC
>CAUYQV010085401.1:0-13230 GCA_963574575.1 Galagoides demidoff
GCCTGTGGTCCCAGCTACTTGGGAGGCGGAGGCAGGAGACTCGCTTGAGCCCAGGAGTTGGAGGTTGCTATGAGCTGTGATGCCATGGCACTCTACCCAGGGGGATAGCTTGAGGCTCTGTCTCAAAAAAAGAAAAAAAAAAAATTCCCAACCTGCTGTAGATCCAGGAAAACTCCAGAAGAAGTAGAGTTCACTGTCACTTCCTTCCAACATGGATTACAAACAAACAGGTTGGTTTTAGTGCAATTGTTCCCTCAGTAGAACCAGGGAGAGGTGGGAGAGATTACATTTTCTGGCCCCAGGGCTGTGGGAATGTTCTGATCTTGAGGTCAAGGCAGACTTTGAGCCTGACCTTCTTATTTATTTATTTATTTTTTAGAGACAGAGTCTCACTTTATCACCCTCGGTAGAGTGCTATGGTATCATGGCTCACAGCAACCCCCAACTCCTGGGCTTAGGTGATTCTCTTGCCTCAGCCTCCTGAGTAGTTGGGACTATGCGTGCCCACCACACGCCAGGCTATTATTTTGATGTAGTTTGGCCGGAGCCAGGTTTGAACCCGCCACCCTTGGTATATGGGGCTGGCGCCCTACCCACTGAGCCATAGGTGCTGCCTGAGCCTGACCTTCTAAGCAGCACATCACACTTTGGTGAATTTTATTTTGTGGGGCCTTTCTAGGGGACAGTGTGCCTATGGGTCAAGTGTGGGGGAGGGGCAGCAGGAGGCTGCAGTTCCACTGAATGAGGTGTCACACCTGCCACACTAACACAGAGGAGCAAAGGAGAAGAGGGCTGGAAGGGGAATGCCAAAAAAGCAAAAGCTAATGGCCTTAGGAGCTATTACAGCCCTGTCCCAAGGCGAGGGACTTTCTGGTTCCCAACCAGAATTTACCCTTCAGAAACATGTTAGCAAAGTGCTTCTCTAAGTGACACCACGACTCCTCTTCTGCACAGCCAGCCCAGAGCCTGGAGCTCCCATGTGGGCCCCTCAGGTTTCCCCATATTGTGGGGGTTGGGGGAGAAGAAGAAGGCAGTGAGGTACATGCACACGGTGGAGTCTCATGACCTAGGGCGCACACAGCTGCACGTGGCAAAAGGGCAGGTGCTGCCCTGGCAGTGGCTGCAGCTGGGAGCCAAGGGACAAGTACAAAGTGCTGGACGCAGGGCCAGGGGCTGAGCCCTAAGGGATCTGAAAGACGTTCAGCTTGCTGGTGTTCTTAAGAGTCTGGCGCCGATTGCAGAACCAGACCCGTACCACTTCACGATCATAGTTGAGCTCCTTAGCAATCTCAGTGATCTCCTGGCCCGTAGGCAGTGGGTTCTTCTCAAAGTAGGCATTGAGAGCCTCTATGGCCTGGGGAGTGAAGGAGGTGCGGCGTTTGCGTTTCTTGGAGGGCTCACCTCCCACAAACTCCATCAGGTTCTGCTGGCCTTCCTGGTTCCGGAGTTCGGCTTCATTCAACCACTTCTCCAGCACCGGCTTCAGTTTCTGGGCACTCTTGGGCGTGATGTCCAGCTTCTCAAACCTGCAGGCAACCATCCCAGAAAGTGACAGTGAGAGTGTCTTAGTCTCTTCAGCACACCCCACACTCAGGTGTAAGCAGTGTCCTTAAAGGCTGCTGCCTTGGAAGCTGGCAAGACTGTCCCCAGGGTTACCCGCACCACCTCCACTACAGCCCCTCCAGCTTGACCAAGCCCAGACTCCTCCTTACTCTCCCAGGTCCTAAAAGGGAGACCATTCCCCAGCCTTAGCCCCTCAGCTCCAGCAGTAGTGCGATGCAACAGTGCAACTACTGCATGAACAACCATCCCAGAACTTTCCCCTAGGTAAGTGGAGGCCTTTGAGGGGTCATCCTGAGAGGCCTCCAGATGTCAGGAGTGCTGCCCCCTGCTGTCGCATTCTCACACAGATCACTCACAACTTGGGCTGCTCTTTCCTGCTGAGCCTGGATGTGGCAACAGAATTCTCAACATGGCACTGTAGGCACTCTAATAGTCACTCTGGGTCTAGTCAATGAAGTTAGCAGGCAGGTGAAACCTTTTGGCCATCCCTGAGCCATGCGCTTATCCTTGTTGGAAACTCTCAGTTATCCCCTCCTTTGATACTGGCACCAAAACTAGTTTGTTAACTGCACACAGAAAAATCAACTATATTTCTTTATAAGAGGGGGAGATGGGAGCATGACAGGGTTTGGTGGGTTATACTTAAGGGTGAAGACAGAACTGAAGTTTAATTTTATTTAATTAAAGTTTAATTTTATAAGCTGTACCCCTTTCCTGATAGGATTCCTAAATGGATTAAAGTCTTGAGTTCTTCAAAGAAGTCTGTATGAATGCTCAGGACTGGAGGATAAACTTCTCAGAGCCCCAGAAAGACGGGCTACCCCAGGTGTAGATGTGTTTGCCCTTAGCACAGTTTTCCTTGTGCAGGAGCAAGGGGGAATATGCAAAGCGGCCAGATGCCTGGGTCCCCGTGAGTGAGTGTTAAATGGCACCAGACACCCAAGCAGGCCCCGATCCTCTCCTGGGCAGCCTACTCACCGGCAGATGGCTGACTGGCTGTAGGCTGGGCCTTCTGTCGCTGTCAGAGCCTGACCCACCTGGGTCTGTGTGAGGCCCAAGGAGAGCCGACGGATCTTAAAGTTCTTGGCAAACTCCCGAATCTCTTCCAAGTTGATCCCATCCTCATCCAGACTTGGAGTATGTGGCTCTAGGCCAGAGGGAGGGATGAGTGTGTAAGACATGAATCGTCACTGTTTATTTGGTTCATCAGTCTGGACTGATGCAGAAGTGAGGAGTGAGGACATCTGGCAAAAGGCACCCTTAAAACCCATATCACCCCTGTCCCCAAGACAAGCAAGGCTTGGGGGAAAGGGGCCTGAAGTAGCCCCTCTGGGGTCTACCTTCAAGTTCTTCCAGCTCTAACAGCTGACCCTCCCCCACTCTCCCTATGCCTAGCCCCAAACACACCTGTTGGCCATCCACATTCTTCAAATTGAGAGACCACAGCAGAGACAACCAGTGGCTTGGCCTCTCAAACAGCCAACTAAGTGGCCTCCACCATCATCATGCCAGAATCCAGTTCAACATGAATGGGAATAAGAAAGCCCAGCTTGGGGGCACCTGTGGCTCAGTGAGTAGGGCGCCAGCCCCATATACTGAGGGTGGTGGGTTCAAACCCGGCCCCTGACAAACTGCAACAAAAAATAGCCAGGCGTTGTGGTTGGCGGCTGTCGTCCCAGCTACTCAGGAGGCTGAGGCAATAGAATCGCTTAAGCCCAGGAGTTGGAGGTTGCTGTGAGCTGTGATGTCACAGCACTGTACTGAGGGTGACAAAGTGAGACTCTGTCTCCAAAAAAAAAAAGAAAGCCAAGTCCATGCATTGGGCCTCTGCCCTTCCCCTTGGGCCCCAGGGAGTTTGCTAAGGAAAGCAGCATCTGAAGAGGTTGGGGAACTCAAATAAATGCCTCTCCCTCTTCTTCACACTCCTCCGCTAGGAGCCACTTACTGGACACCAACTGGCTGACGGTGGGGGTCTCTGAGCAGGTGATTGGGATGGGAGCAGAGGCAGATGGCTTGGCTGCTGGAGCTGGGCTGGCAATGACCACAGTGGGCTGGGGCACAGCTGATGTGGGCTGGATGGGCTGCACCTATGAGAAGCGAGACAACAAGCCTTTACTCCCCCCGCCAGGCTCAGGGGTTTAGAATCCCGAGATGGACCAAAGGCAGGGCAAGAATGGGCATGAAATCTTCATCTACCCAGGATGCTCCCACTTTTGCTTTATCAAATATCAAGACTAAAAGCTGTTTCTTTTTTTTGAGACAGAGCCTCAAGCTATCCCCCTGGGTAGAGTGCCATGGCATCACAGCTCATAGCAACCTCCAACTCCTGGGCTCAAGCGAGTCTCCTGCCTCTGCCTCCCAAGTAGCTGGGACCACAGGCGACCGCCACAACGCCCGGCCATTTTTTGGTTGCAGCCATCATTGTTGTTTGGCGGGCCCGGGCTGGGGATTCGAACCTGCCACCTTAGGTGTACGTGGCTGGAGCCTTAGCCGATTGAGCCACAGGCGCCGAGCCTAAAAGCTGTTTCTTAGCACCTACCCAACAATAATGACTGAACAATCCGAAATAAGCACAGTGACATGCCCCACCAAACTGGAGCCTTGCAGCCACCTGAGACACAGGCAGGTGAGAGGCTCAGAAAGGTTCAGTGCAGCTACTCAAAGCCCCAACACATGCCCACCCTTAGATAACTACTCTCAAACATCTGTTGTCAAAGGAGATGGCTAAACTTGATCCTGGAGACTCCTAGGCCCCAAATGCCCATTAATAGGGAACGGTTAGATGTTTTCTGGGACCTCCCTAAAGTAAGATACTGGGCAGAGGCTTGATGCCTGTAGCTCAGCAGCTAGGGCACCAGCCACATACCCAGCCGGATATTTGAACCCAGCCAGGCAGGGCCTGCCAAACAGTAATGACCTCTACAATCAAAAAATAGCCAGGCGTTGTGGCAGGCGCCTGTAGTCCCAGCTAATTGGGAGGCTAAGGCAAGAGAATCACTTGAGCCCAAGACTTTGAGGTTGCTGTGAGCTGTGATGCTACAGCACTCTACCCAGGGTGACATAGTGAGACTCTGTCTCAAAAAAAAAAAAAAAAAAAAAAAGAAAGAAAAGCTAAATAAAAAAAATTTAAAAAAAGATACGGCAGATATTAAAAAGAATAAGGTAATTGTATGTGGTGGCTCATGCCTGTAATCAATCCTAACACCTTGGGATGCTGAGGCAGGAGGGTTGCTTGAGGCCAGTAGTTTGAGACCAGCCTGGGTAACATAAAAAGACTCTCATCGCTACAAAAAATAGAAAAAATTAGCCAGGTATGGTATTGTGCACAGGACTATCCTGGAGGTTGCTACTTGGGAGGCTGAAGCAGAAGGAGCCCTTGAGCCCAGGGGTTTGAGGTTGCTATGAGCTATGATGACACCATAGCACTCTAGCCCAGGTAACAGAGCAAGATCCTGTCTCAAAAAACAACAGGGGGTGGCACCTGTGGCTCAAAGGAGTAGGGCACTGGCCCCATATGCAGGAGGTGGTGGGTTCAAACCCAGTCCCAGTCAAAAACTACAAAAACAAAACAAAACAAAACAAAAAACAACAACAATAACAACAATGAAAAACTATATCTTGGGCAGCACCTATGGCTCAGTGAGTAGGGCACTGGCCCCATATACCGAGGGTGGTGGGTTCAAACCTGGCCCCGGCCACACTGCAACAAAAAAATAGCCGGGCATTGTGGCAGGCGCCTGTAGTCCCAGCTACTCAGAAGGCTGAGGCAAGAGAATTGCCTAAGCCCAAGAGCTGGAGGTTGTTGTGAGCTGTGACGCCACAGCACTCTACTGAGGGTGACAAAGTGAAACTCTGTCTCTAAAAAAAAAACCCTATATCTCAACTCGGCACCTATAGCACAATAGTTATGGCGGCACTGGCCACATGCGCTGAGGCTGGCAGGTTCGAACTGGCCAACTAAACAACAAGGACAACTGCAACCAAAAAAGCAGCTGGGCATTGTGGTGGGCACCTGTAGTCCCAGCTATATGGGAAGCTGAGGCAAGAGAATCTCTTAAGCCTAAGAGTTTAAGGTTGCTGTGAGCTATGACACTACAGCATTCTACTGAGGGCCACCCAGTGAGACTCTGTCTCAAAACAAACAAAACTTATATCTCTTCACTACTCTGAGCTCTGGTCATTACATTAAAATAAATAATACTAAATTAAAAATAAAATAAAGTAGCAGGGCGCAGTAGCTCATGCCTATAGTCCCAGCACTTGGGAGGTTAAGGTGGGTGGATTGCCCTAAGCTCAATGGTTCAAGATGAGCCTGAGCCAGAGTGAGACCTCATCTGAAAAAAATAGTCAGGCATTGTGGCCAGTGCCTATAGTCCCAGCTACTAGGGAGGTTGAGGCAAGAGGATCACTTGAGCCCAAGAGTTTGAGGTTGCTGTGAGCTATGTCACCATAGCACTCTACTCAGGGTGACAGCTTGAGACTCTGTCTCAAAAAATAATAATAATACTAATAAATAAAATAAAGAATACTAAGAGATAGAGTCTTACTCTTTTGCCCCAGCTTAGAATGTCATAGTGTAAGCATAGCTCACAGCGAACTCAAACTCCTGTGCTCAAGTGATCTTCCTGCCTCAGCCTCCCAACTAGCTAATCTATAGGCACCCAGCTAATTTTTCTATTTTTAGTAGAGATGGGGGCCTCACTCTTTCTCAGGTTGGTCTTGAACTCCTGAGCTCAAGCAGCCTACATGCCTCAGCCTCCCAGAGTGCTAGGATTATAGGCATAAGCCGCCACACTCAGCCTCATATGATTTTTTTTTTAAAGCTTTCCAAGCAGTGCAAATCACTCCAGGATGGTCCTGTTCCCTCTATTCCACCCTGTAGCTCTCAAGTTCATTTCTTCTTCATCCCAGGGCCTTTGCCTTAGTTCAAAGCTTTGTCTCTTGCTAGAACTGTTTAAACTGTCTCCTAACAGGTGACCAGGATTTGAACCACAGCCCAGTTCTTGGGATATATTTTTTTAAATGCACATTGCCTAGAGTTAGAAGGTAGAGGGCTGGCTCTAGCTCAGAGGTTCCTTCATCTATACAGTGCAACTTTGTTTCACTAAAGGTGCCAGCTCTGCCCCTTCAGCCCTGTGGGCGCTCCCCAGCCCATTTTAAAGAAAAAAATAAATAAAGTTAGAAAGTAGAGCACTCTCACAGCCCACTCATCCCTCACCTTCCTCCCTCACCCCGCCTTTTTAGAGACAAGGTCTGGCTGTGATGCCCAGGTTGAAGTACAGTGTGTGTGGGTAGGGGCTGCAGGGTGCTGTTTCCCCAGGTCCCTTCTACTCTGGGGCCTGATCTCATCATTGAGAGGTAGCCCGCTCTCCTAGGAGTTTCAGAAAATGTTGTCCTGCCTAGCCATCTGGAAGGAAGCCACCCATACCAGACTGTGCTAACTGTCCTTCCACCCCTTTCCCCAGCCCTTGTACCTCACTCTTAGCAGGGGACTCAGGCGTGCTCGGCTTCCGGACAGCCACAGGCGGAGGCAGGGGACTGCTGGCCAAGGTCGCAATCACCTGACCCTGAGCGTTCAGCAACAGTTGGGGGGTGACGGCCTGGACCTGCAGGCTTTGGGCTGGTGCTGGGGCTGCCACACTAGCTGAGTTCACTACCCACGGAAGTGTTCCAATAACCTGGGGGAAATAAGGTGTGGACCCCAGGTGTGAGAGTAGCGTCCAGCTCCACCCCCAGCCCACATCCTCACACTGTTGGGAAGAGACTAACTTGGACAAATCACAACCCTCACAGCCCAGCGGCTACTTCCTTTACTCTGCCCTCAGCAGGAGTAGGTCTGGTGTGGATTCAGAGACTTGGACGCAAACCCTTGCTCTGCCACATTTTAGCTATGTGGCTTAAATGCTCTGAACCTCAGAACCTCTTGTCCTGTAAAATAAGAGTAAAAATCGCCATCTAATAGATTTGTACTCAAAACAAAGTGAGATAATGTGTGAGAAAACACCGAGCACAAAGCCTCACCACAAAATGGGTGTTCCATAAATGAAAACCCTAACTAGAGCGAGCACCTGTGGGGTGAGAGGCGGTTACGCCCCTGCCTGGCCCGGCCGCAGCAAGGAGCCTCAACACAGGAGATGCAGGCTGCAGCTTGACACGCTGAGTTTCCTGGACACTTAGCCCAAATTCTGGCCAACTCTTGCCAGCTTCTCCACGGTCCCCACCCCTCAGCCTTGCCTTTGACTACTTGCCTGTCCCTGAGCATTGGTGAGGATCTGGCTGCTGAGCCCCGGCATGCTGGGAATGGCATTGGCAATGACTGGAGTTGTGGTGAGGGAGCCTAGGATCTGGGTCTGTCCCCCAAGGGAAGTAGCGCTGATCTGTAGGTGGAGAAAGAGGCTTGCTCAGAGGGCAGTGGGTAAGAAGAGCCCCAGGAAGAGGGAAGAGGGCTGAGGGCTTTGGGGTGGGCACGTGTGATTGTGGGCTGCAGGCCCATGTCCATTGGCTGAATAGTTTCCAGGACTAGGGGATGCAGGGGTCAGTAGGGAAGGGTACAGCCACAGTCACGGAACAATAATTCTGGTTAATCTTTCAGGCCAGGCCTGGGGGTGGGCTCTAGGAGGGCCAAGCTGGAGAGGCTGACGTGATCTTAGTCACAACTAATAGCTCCCACTGCCAAGCCAAGAGCCACACTGGATGACACCAGCATAGAGCTGTAAGCCTCTAGATGTACCTTAGTGACAACTCACAAGTTTACAATCCCCAGACATCATCCCCCCCTCCAAGCCTGGTCCAGTGGTCAGGTTCTGGAGAATTTTCCCGGCCCTCTGGGCAGGGGTTTCTGCTTTTATCTGGGATGGGTAGGCTGACAGCTTCAAGGAGAAGGCCACAGAGAGAGCCCATTTCTGCTGATGTGTTGGAAAAAGGGAGTTGGTTCTCCACTGTGGGGCAAGTCAGTTACACCCTTGGCCTGACTCAGTCCATCCCTGGTCAGCCCTGGGTGAGGGCAGCAGCTTACGATTCCTGGGCTAAATGCGAAGCCTGCAGGCTGGACAGTGATCTGTGGGGGTGTGTCCACTGGCTTGGGGGTGGGGGCAGCAGCGGTGGCAGCTGTGGGCTGCGGTAGGATGGCAGGTGTGGTCTGCAGCAGCGGCTGGGTCTGGAACAGCGCCTGGGGCTGGGCCGGTGGCCGGGATTGGGCCGGCGACGAGGCCTGTACTGGTGGGGCGGCTTGTACGGGTGCCGGGAGAGCGGTGTTCAGCACGGCAGCTGCTATGGAGCAAGGCAGAGACAGAGGTGCTCAAATGCCTAGCCATAGCTCAGATCAGCTCCAATCCCAAGGGATCTGGCACAAGATTGAGAGGGGTCAGGGCGGTGGGCAAGGGGAGCAGGCAGCCATGATTCCCTTGATCCTTGAAGGGCTGGCCCATGCCAGCATCTCTCAACCCCCCTCCCTTGGGCCAGGAGAGGTGTAGGCTCAAAAACCAGATGTTGAATCTTCTTGCAGTCCTTCTCAGTAGGCTGGTCGTGGGGTGAGTTCTGGCACTGGGGGAGAGGGGCAGTCTCAAGACAATTGGCTGAAGCAAGAAAGGCCTGCTGGGCCAGCATGGTATCACGGCCTAGAGTCCCAAGCTGATGCAGTGGCTCTGTGGCTGGATGCCCAAGACACCAGATCCAGAGTCCAGGGCGGTCACCCTGGGCAGGCCGCAGGTTCTGAGTCCAACATGGCAACGTGCAGGGGTGTAGGGTGGTAGGGGGCCTGGTGGTGCAGTCCTAGGAAGAGTTGCTGTTACCTTGGAGACCGGCTAAAGGTGGCTTGAAAATTCCTCCCGTAGGAGAAGCAGCGGTCAGTCCTGGGAGGGCAGCCACGGTTGCTGTAGGAATTGTCCACACGGCCAGCCCCTGCTGACCAGCCACTTGACCTGCAATACTGATGGGGATAAGAAGAGGTTGAGTAACTGCCCCTGCTGGAACCATAACTCCTGTCAGAACTGTGGCTAAGTTTTCCTGAGTCAAGACCTGCAAAAGCAAACAAGATTTCAAAAAGAAAAGAAAAAGTAAAAAATCAACATTGACAGCGCAAACACTGGGTCAGACCCAGCTGAGCACAAACAAAGCATTCTGAGGGCAATAGGGAAAAGGTCATATAAAGGGCGGGAGAGCCAAGCCCACGCTGGAGTCCCAAACCTGAGGGAGTGCCTGGACCCACTATCCTGCCTTCAGAGAAGCCACCCAAATTCAGGATGGCCTGGCCCTGCTCACAGCACAGTAAAGGGTGTACAGACCTCTTGCCCACAGGGCCAAGGAACGGGGTGCAGAGGCTAGTGGAACCAAGTGATCAGGGGCCCACAAGAGGCCTTCGAGAGGCTCTGACGGAAGACACCCTTGACTCAATGACTTAGAGATGGGTGTGCGCGGTGAGGGTCATGGGGGCTCTGGATGCCTGCAGCATCCTGGAAGCAGCTCCTTGGAGTGCTTGGGGGGCTGCTCCCTGGCTCTAAATCAGAGCTCTACAAGTAATTCATTAACTCTTCCAGGCAGCCACAGGAGGAGCTGACAAGGGTATTCACTCATTTTGTCATTAAACAGAAACTCTGGTGGCATGAAAGAGTTCATGTTAATTTCTACAATTCTTGCTAGACTCAAGGCGATGACCTGGCAAACACAGATCATTTCCTAATGGGCCTGGTCCAGGCAGAGGTGAGGCTAGGGGTGCCTACTAGGAGATTCCTTCCCTTCAGGCCACAGCTCCTTCCCTGTTCTGCCTCGTGAAGTTCCCAGATCCCACGGCCAACCCATGCTGGCTGTCCCGTGCCTCTCTCCTGCCCACTGCCCTCTGTCCAGCTCCCCAGGGTGGCCCTTACCTGGGGGGCAGCTTGCACAGCCAGTGGTGTCAGGGTCTGTGATGCCTGAGGCTGGCTTGGGGCTTGGCTGAAGGTGGCAATGGTGGGGGCAGAGCTCAGAGGGATCCCCGGGAGTGACTTCACTTCACATGGCATTGAGAGAAAGAAGGACAAGGAGTGAGCTGGGTGTGAGTGGAGCGTCATCAGAGTAGAACCCACGTTATACTTCTGCATAATCCCCAAACCAACTTCCTTCCCTGGTCCAGGAGGCAGCTCCCCACTGCTACTGGCAGTGAGACTAGGAGGTTGGGGAGCCCTTCCAGATCTGGAAGGTAAAACGCCCTCTCCCCACATCTAGCTGAAGAAAATGCAGGCTACGTAGTTGCATGTTAGCCCCTCATTTCCTGGCTCTATCGGACTTGTCACATAATCAGTAGAGGGGCCTGGAGCAAACATGTCAGGGAGGAAGGAGAAGCGTAGGAGATGCAGGGGTTAGTTCTGGGAGGGCAGCCGTGGTTGCTGTAGGAATTGTCCACACAGCCAGCCGCATGGCAGCAGCTAACCTTGGCGTATCCAGCAACTGAATCATTGTTCACCCCACCTTCCCGCTACTGTTTGGATGCAGCTGTTGGCTTGGGGAAGGGACAGAGGTTCCTGAAGAGTAAAGTCCTGAAAGTAACAGTCCCTGAAAACTGGACATGTCTTCAACCACACTGCAGGATTTTAGGGCCTCTCCTGGCTAGCAACTTTTCTCTGCCATTCCCTGAGGTCTAAAGTCAGAAGACAAACAGCTTCTGTAAACTTCTAAAGGAACTTCCCATGAAATGGAGCTTTTTACCTCTTGTTATCTGAGCCTATTTAGGTGTTGGGGTGCCCCCACCAGGAAACCTCTGCACAGCCTCACAACAGTGAGAGGAAGGGTTATTATTTAATATATGGTGAGATATTAAAAGGAGTCTTTATATTGGACCAGATGAGCAACTTCTTAACAATGCTGGGCATTTATTTCTAGGCTCTAATCTAGACCTACTGAAGGAGGTGGTGGCCAGGTACCTCTCTTCTCCTTGTTTTTTCTTTCTTTCTTTCTTTTTTAAAATAAACAGACAGTATCCACATTGTTTATTTCTCACAGTTCTCCTGACAAATGAACATTATTCAAGAACATACTGTATACACAGATAAGAAGAAACATACAAAATGTTTTAAAGGATGCACAATAAAATCCAGCAGTATAAAAGAATGCACGTGAACTCTTGTTCACTGTGTGGACTAAATTTAATAACTTGTTGAGGACTTTTTTTGGCCGGGGCTGGGTTTGAACTCACCACCTCTGGCATATGGGGTTAGCACCCTACTCCTCTGAGCCACAGGCACCACCCAATCACTTGTTTAAATAGTAATAAAAATATAATCTTTTATGGGTCTTGTGCAGACTACAAAAAGAGGGAAATCATTACCATATATGTGATTTTTATATTAGGCAATTTTCTTTGATGTGTTGTATTGACAACCCCAAATACAGAGGGTTTTTGGCAGGGGCTGGGTTTAAACCTGCCACCTCCAGCATATGGGGCTGGCGCCTTACTCCTTTGAGCCACAGGTGCCACCCTCCTTCTTTTTTTCTTTGAAGTTCTATTGTGATACAGCACACAGCCAAAAGTGGGAACCAGTAAATCAAATAACTTTAAGGGTTTCATCTAATGCTGCAGTTCTAGCCTGCGTTTAATCGGGAGGGGCTTCAACCTAGACCAGAACTATACTATTCACAGCACCACATGATAAAACCTAGGCAGTTTAAGGATCAAAGAGACATGCATACAACAGGAGAGGCCTTGTAAAACAGCAAAGGAAAATGAAATGGAAAGATTATCTCCTCTGTGGAGGAAAGATACATTTCTAACTACTGGGGGGAAAAAAGTCACAGGTTAAGGATAATCTGAAAATATGAAAATTTTAAAAATATCTTTTTAGACAAAATGTAATGAAATATAGAAAGGAAAGTGAGAAAATGGGAATGTGACAACAAATGATAAAACTTACCATCTTAAGAAATTAAATATTCATTTTATTAGGGTATATTTCCAAAGTAGGACCATGGGGTCCAATGGTTCACAAACATTTAGAGGTCGGTTTGCTTCCTACCAGACTGTACAGAAAAACTAAACCAATTCACAGAACCATCAACAATGTAGCTATTTCTCCACAGCACCACCCAATTTAGGTTTTTTTGCTGTTTATTTAGTGTCTGGGTTATCACATATGTGGTATCTTAAAGTCAATTATTTTTCTTCTCATTGACAGCAAGACTTTGTACTCTTTCATGTGATGACTTCTTCCTGTGTTAATCATTAATTTCTCTTCAAAAGGAATTTTAGTAAATACACTACAAAAAAAATGTTTGTTAAACTGGGTGTGGTGGTGATGTGTGCTTATAATCCCAGCTACCTGAAAGGATGAGGGGGGAGGATAGCTTGATCCCAGGAGTTCAAGACCAGACTGGGCAACATAGCAAGATCCCCTCTCTATTAATAAACAACTAAATAGAATATGAAAAAATATTAATGGACCAATACAAAGACTTTCAAAGCAGCACTGTTTATGAGAATGAAAAACCGGACAATTTTTACAATGACCCAAATTAGAAGCAGGTGCGTGAATCTATGTCAATGATGGAAATGGGCGTATGAAATATGGTGGTGTCATAATAGGTAGTCTACCCTCATTGGCCACAACTATAAAAATATGTACGGATATACATAAGACTGGATAGTAATTTGGAGTGACACACAAACCACTAGATTCTTTTTTCATACTGAAAAAGTTTCCT
>CAUYQV010085403.1:0-12381 GCA_963574575.1 Galagoides demidoff
GATCCAAATTTAACATAATATTAAAATTTTTAAAAAGATCTGTTTTTAGTAAACAATAGAATATAACAGTACATTGTTCAAGCACTAATGTACCAAGTGATCTTCATCCCTAGAAGCAATTAAATGTAGCTTGGATAAGTACCCAATAAAGACAGCAAAAGGGGGAGTCAGCCATCAGACACAAAACACTGCAGTCTTAAAATTCTGTAACTCGATGAAGTTCTCTGCAAAGAAGAGGGCACCCCTAATTCAGTTCCTTCCTGCTACCCCATGCTGCTTCACATTTCTTCCAGCTAGCACCCAGACTCAACATCTCGGCCTCCGGCTTCCAGTTTAGCTGTGATTCACAGGCCAGCTGGTCGCTTTACTGAACATCTTACTTTACAGAGATTTCTGTACTTACCACTGTAGTCACGACACTTTCGAGCTTCTTTATCTTTTTCTGCAACAAGCTGAAGATTCTTATAGCAAATGGGAAGTGAGTTCCTTTTAAAGATGAGCAGCAGGAGACGAGCGCAGACAGGATCACATGAAATGTCACTTTCTGCTTCAGGCTGTAGCACTCCTTCTCACCAACGCTTACTAAATCCTCCACCTTAGGAAAAAACACACTCCATTACCAGTAGTTCTTGATTGTCATAGAACAATTTTCTTCTATCCCAGACCTATTTAGGTATTAATGTGTTTTACATTGGAAGTGAACTCCTACAGCATACATACCATCTTTAACATTGAAGAAGGATCTCCTGAATTTATGTTGTCAGCCAAAAGGTGAATCATCTTCTGATTTGCTACACCAATTATTTTTCTTGACTTTGTGCTTTTAATTATAGTTTCAAGAGCTGTAAAGAGAATCGAACACAGAGCGCCTTTATGCCACTAACACTCACATAAAGAATCGTGTATATGTATAAGGAATTTAGGCAAACCTTTTACTACTTCTCTATGAAAATTAGCTTTTCATGTTTCTTTTTATTCAATTCTGAATGTCTGTCAGTCAGCTTCCTATCTATTATATACTTTTTATCTTAGTGAAAATTCTCTTGCTGGCATATAACACAATAAACAATCTTAAGTAACAAATATAGCCAATTTTTAATTGTACCTCTCTTTTTTTATTTTTTGAGACAGAGTCTCACTTTGTCACCCTCAGTAGAGTGCCATGGTGTCAGAGCTCACAGCAACCTCCAACTCTTGGGCTTAAGCGATTCTCTTGCCCCAACCCCCCAAGTAGCTAGGACTACCGGTACCTGCCACAATTCTCAGCTATTTTTTGTTACTGTTGTCATTGTTGTTTAGCTGGCCCGGGCCAGGTTTAAACCCACCACCTTCTGTATGTGGCTGGCAGTGTTAACCACTGTGCTAAGGGTGCCAAGCCCCGCTCTTCTTTTTATTTTTTTATTTTTTTGAGACAGAGCCTCAAGCTGTCTCCCTGGGTAGAGTGCTGTGCCATCACAGCTCACAGCAACCTCCAACTCCTGGGCTCAAGTGAGTCTCTTGCTTCAGCCTCCCAAGTAGCTGGGACCACAGGCGCCCACCACAATGCCTGGCTATTTTTTGGTGGCAGCCGTCATTGTTGTTTGGCGGGCCCGGGCTGGATTCAAACCCACCACCTTAGGTGTACGTGGCTGGTGCCTTAGCCACTTGAGCCACAGGCGCCGAGCCACCCCTCTTCTTTTTAAAGTGTCATGTATTCACCTTTTCAAAAAAATACCTTAATTTCTTACCTTCTTTCCAGCCTTTTAATAGAGGGTGCAAAGAGCATATTCCTGATTTTGATAAGTAGATAGCAATTTTCATCTCAGCAGATTCCCTATCATCATTATTGATGATCATAAACGGCAGCAAATTTATAACCACCTGATTTGACAATTGATCATTTTCACTCAGTATCTCTTCTTTAATTAACAAGTCTGCTGCTATCTCAAGTACCTTGAGCCTAAAAGATACATAAGCATATTTAATTAAGAGACACCTTGGAGTCCATAATTCAGCAAGAAATTCATCATTATCTTGTTCTGGCTCAACTGACAATATCCTGGTCTCCCAACCAAAAATATTATTCAGAGAAATCAACACTTCACTTAAAATCCATGCCAATGAAGGAGTTATCTTTTCAGTAATTTTCAACTGTTCACCCTGTGAAACCTAATCCTTTTTGGCAGAGGAGGAGAAATCGCTAGAGGTTAACTATAACATAAAACATATACTAGAAATTCCACTAGTCTGGTGGAATTTTCTAGTCTTAATTCCACTAGAAATCAAGAGATTCACTCAGGCATTCAAAAAAACAAAAGATTAACTGAGCACATTCTATGTGATAATTATCTATCCAAATGACATACAAAAATATGTAAGGCACATTCTCATCCTCTAAGGAGCTTAGTTACTTTTTCTTATAAAAATTTTTGGTGCCAAAAATAAACAACCAGAACTCATTAAGTATTTATGCGGAAGGTACCATGTGCCTCTGAACTTATTTTTTAAATTTGTTTAATATATTTGTATTTAATTATAAAGTAAAAATTATATAAAACTATGTAAAGTAGAAAATTAGAAAATCCCTCCCACCCTACTTCCCAGAATGTCATGCATTATATACTTCCCTTTGCATTTTATCAAATTTCAAACAATAGAGAATAGTATAATGAACACACAAACACCCAAATTATTAGTTTTATAATGCAAGAGAATTATTACATTAAGATCTACTCTACCTAAGAAAATGACATAAAGGCTATGTTAACCAGTTTGATGAAAATATTTCAAATTGTATATGAAAACACCACACTGTACCCCATGATTGCATTAGTGTACACAGCTAACATTTAATAATAAAAAAAAATTATAATCTAAAAAAAAATCTACTGTACTATCATGACCAAAGGGTCATGTGACCAATTATATGTTGCAAAACATGTATAAAAAAAAACAATGTAAACTTCATCAATTCAAAATAGTATGAGAAATGAATACATACCAATCTCTATTCTTTGAAAGTTCTGCCCTTTGAAAGAGTTTCAGAAGATATGAAACAGTCTCTTCAGAACTAAAGTTCTGTTTAAAAATCTAAAGGGAAAAAATATATAAATATCCATGAGTCAATCTGTACTTGCTTCAAGTATGCATGATGCTTTTTTATAAGTTAAAAAATAATGAATCATAAGGAAATTTCTCCCCAGAAGCCTAGTGTAAATTAAAAGTTTTGTGAGATTCATTTCTCAAAAGCAGCATTCATGAGACAATTTTCCAGGGTCCCAAGATACATGCTATTAATAAAAATATATTAAAATATAAAAATTCATAAAGCATTCTCCCTTTCTGGAGAATTTTCATATATATCAAATTACATAATCTAATTATTCCCTAACTAGACTTAAATCCGTGCTCTTTAGAGAACAAATTTCTAGTGGAAAAATAATTTCCAAACACAGTGGAACCTCCACAGCTGACCAGCTCCCTAAATTGATCACCTCCTCAAGCTGATCTAATCTTCACAGACGAGTCATACACTACACGTACCTATCAGTACAGTAGGCCAAGTTCCCTATATGGACCACCTCTGTATGTTAACTGATTTGTTACAGTTCCTTGGGTGATCAACTTGTAGAAGTTCTACTTGAACAGAGAATCATGTGAAGGGCAAGAAGATTTTTACAAACATAATTGTACATCTCAACAAACCACAAATTCACTCACCTCAAAAGCACTTACAGCTGACAAAACAACATCTATGTTATCATCACCTAATCGGGTTAAAACAGCTTCTTTTATGAAAGACTCGTCAATATTCTCCTGAGCAATAGAAAAAAAATTAATTTAGCTGCTGCTAGAAACCTCGTAAGACTTTATGTTATAGAAAGGAAGAAGCATGGTCTTATGAAGAGTACTCCAAAAGACCAGTCAGAAAACACAGCTTCTGTGCTGGATGAGATTTCAGATGCTCTAGAACTAGATAATCTCTAAAAGGCCTTTGAGATCAATATACACAATTGTTTCGTACACATTTTTCTAGTTTCTACAGAAAATATAATAATACATATAATCCAAGTATAATTTTGTAATTAAGAAGTTCTAGGCTACGCGCGGTGGCTCACACCTGCAATCCCAGGCTGACGCAGCAGATTACCTGAGCTCATGAGTTTAAGACCAGCCTGAGCAAGAATGAGACCCTGCCTCTACTAAAAATAGAAAAACTATCCAAGCAGGGTGGTGAATGCCTGTAATCCTAGCTATTCAGGAGGCTGAAGTAGGAGGATCACTTGAGCCTAAGAATTTGAGGCTGCTGTGAACTAGGCTGAGGTCAGGGCACTCCAGCCTGGAGCAAAAGAGTAAGACTCTGTCTCAAAAAAAAAGTCCATTTGAAAGAAGTTAAAAGACAAATTTTAAGCATGTATGTGGTTAAATTAATTTAGCAAAAATTATTCAGATAACGCTCACATGACTGAAGTTTAGAAAATACTGTTCTATCTGAATCACTGCCAAAATCATCATACTAGTGCCCTTCAGTATGAAGCAAATATAACGAGTTCTTTACAAATTAAGTCGGCCTCTGTACTTATCATTTGTAGCCACCAAAATTTTAAAAACAAATGTAACTGCAGGCATTGAAATCATGGAATAGTATTCAAACATTAACATTCAGATGTCCCAAAGTACGCTTTAATATCAAATTAAGACTGTCAAAATGAGATTCCAAAACTTTCAGATAATTTATGAACCTCTTTGAATTGGTCTGTAAATTCTAGCTTAAAAAATGCTGACCTTTAAAGCTGAACTAATAATTTAAATATGGAAACATGTGAAAGTAGTTATTAGGTTATTTCTAAAATGGGGACTATTGGCATACACATCAGTCCTAAATCTTAGTCCAATGTAGTTCTATCAGCTTTATTGACCTTATCTCTATAATTACACAGCATCAATTCTAGGTAGTACCTTCCATTTCTTATACTAGAATGACAATGTTCATCACTGGAAAAGAAATCACCAAGTAAAGCTATTTGACACAAACCTTTGACGTTTTCATGATATTTTTCAGATGATTAATGGCCAGAAGTCTCACAGGAGCAAGTGGATGATTCAGACTGAGCATCAGAGAGGTATCAGAATCTGCTAAAAACTACAGGATTCAACATAATTATCCAATGACTTTACTTAATGGAGGTGGCAGGTGATCTAGAATGGAAGCCAGAAGAAAACCACCCGGAGCTGCCCAACATACTCAGTAACAACCACCCAACTACAGAAACCAAAAAGTAAAGCGAAATCTCTACTCTAGAACATGGTATGAGTTACGATGGGTAAAACAAATTCATACTGGTAATCGTATGATTTTGTGTATCCTTGTGTCGGAGTATGTGTAGCTTTCATTTAGTGAAGTAACTGATTCCAAAGTGAAAAGCTCCTACACCACTAGATTAGCACCTCACTGGGGAGAGAATGCAGCTCATTCAGTGACAGGACAAACAGGGATGCTCCCAAGTGACAAGCTGGTCCCCTTAGTAATTAGATGAAAAAGAAAGTCTACCTGTTGGCTCGGCACCTGTAGCTCAATCGGCTAAGGCACCAGCCACGTATACCTAAGGTGGCGGGTTCGAATCCCCAGCCTGGGCCCGCCAAACAACAATGACGGCTGCAACAAAAAAATGGTCGGGCGTTGTGGCGGGTGCCTGTGGTCCCAGCTACTCAGGAGGCTGAGGCAGGAGACTCGCTTGAGCCCAGGAGTTGAAGGTTGCTATGAGCTGTGATGTCATGGCACTCTACCCAGGGGGATAGCTTGAGGCTCCGTCTCAGAAAAAAAAAAAAAAAAAAAGAGGATTGCTTGAGCCTAAGAGTCTGAGTTGTTGTGAGCTATGATGTCATAGCACTCACTCACAAAGTGAGACTCTATCTCAAAAAGAAAGTCTACCTGTCAACCTAAGATGTGGAAATCTGATACTATTAAAAATGAAAGTCTAATTATGGAAGAGACAAACTAAAACATACTTCTCTTTCAAGGCTAATCAAAGGAACTTCTGCTTACATGTCTAACTTGTCTAATCAATGATTCAAATAGCTATATGTGGCTAGTGCACTGCCAAGTACAGGCCTAAGAGAAAATCAAGGAACACTAGGAATGCCTGTGAGGCTACCCTTGGATAACTATTAATAAATAGTATATTTAACATTTAAAATTCCCAAATAATACTTTTCCTGAAATGAGTACCACATTCACCTATTTATAATTCATATTTAAAAATTATTTTACCTTTCTCCAATTATTCAATTCCTGCCTCAGAGCCTCCCTGCAGGTAACCAGGCAAACTGTACAAACTCTCATCTCTCCTTTTCCACAAAGGGGAGAAAAGTGGCAAAATTCCTTTCGAGGCGCTTCAAATAACTAGGAAAATACCCCTGATTGTCAAATTCCTACAGGAAGGGCAACATACCTGATACTTTCCTCCACTTGTAGAAAGAGAAATAAATTGGTGAAAATGCTCTTGTTTTTGTAGATCTGTAATTTCCTTTAGGTGTTCCTCTAGCACAACATCTAATGTACTGGGGTATCTGGGAAAAAATTAAGGAGTTAATTCTTTAGTTTTAATAAAGTTATTAACATACACATCATGCACGTATGTGTCTATCAGTATGTGTGGCTTTCACCCAGTGAAGTAATTCCATCAAGTAAATCTGTATTCTTTATGGATCTGATTCCGAAGTGAAACGGCTAACATAAAATTTTAAGAATTCTTGAGATGGGCTCGGCACCTGTGGCTCAATCGGCTAAGACGCCAGCCACATACACCTAAGGTGGCGAGTTCGAATCCCCAGCCCAGGCCCGCCAAACAACAATGATGGCTGCAACCAAAAAATGGCTGGGCGTTGTGGTGGGTGCCTGTGGTCCCAGCTACTTGGGAGGGGGAGGCAGGAGACTCGCTTAAGCCCAGGAGTTGGAGGTTGCTCTGAGCTGTGATGCCATGGCACTCTACCCGGGGGATAGCTTGAGGCTCTGTCTCAAAAAAAAAAAAAAAAAAAAAATTCTTGAGATGGGCGGCGCCTGTGGCTCAAAGAAGTAAGGTGCCAGCCCCATATGGCAGAGGTGGCAGGTTCAAACCCAGCCCCGGCCAAAAACTGCAAAAAAAAAAAAAAAAAAATCTTGAGATGAAGACTTAAATTATGAGAAATGATAAAACAAAAGGACACTGGTGTATGTATTAAAAAATTCTACTTTCCACAGTTCCCACAAAACCCATGTTTCCTCTTATATTTCAAATATTTTTAATTCCTATACTTCTTGCTTTCTAAGGAAAAAAAAAAGAAAAAGACAGGTCCTTTAAAATTTATACATTAAGATATGACTTGTGAATCTTATCTTTATATAACAAGATGTATACATTACTGGTTTAGAGCCTATAGCACAGTGGTTATAGCACCAGCCTCATACAGTGAGGCTGATGGGTTCAAACCTGGCCCAGGCCAGCTAAACAACAATGACAACTGCAACAAAAATAGCCGGGCATTGTGGCAGGCACCTGTAGTCCCAGCTACTCTGGAGGCTGAGGCAAGAGAATGACTTAAGCCCAAGAGTTGGAGGTTGCTATGAGCTGTGACACCACAGTACTCTACTGAGTGCAACATATTGAAACTCTGTCTCAAAAAAAAAAAAAAGAAAAAGAAAAAGAAAGAAAGAAAGGAAAGATGTACACATTACAGAAAAGCACAAACAAAACCACAACTTACTTGTTTTCTAAAAGTCTGATGAGAGGAAGAAATTGTTCATTAAGCAAAGTTACTTTGCTAGGATCAATTTCTTCCTGTGAACTGCATGAGATATACTCTTCAAAAAGAAGGCTGCAAAGACAAACAGAAACATTAGCACATATGGATATATTTATCAAGTACCTACTATGCTCTAGGTGCTCTAGAAAACTTATCTCCAGTTAATGTCTCTGTAAAGTAGAAATCATATTTATTTTACAGATGAATGAGATCAGCAACAAATGCCAATACTTAGTAAGCCATAAAAACCAGTGTGGGTTTTTAAAATTTTAAAGCCTGGTCTGGTAACCCCAACACTTTGAGAAGCCAAGCTGGGGAGGACCCTTGAGACCAGAAGTTCAAGACCAGCCTAAGCAACATGGCCATGTCTCTACAAAAAAAAAATCAAAAAAATTAGCCAGCATGGTGGTGTGTACCTGTAGTCCCAGCTACTCAGGAGGCTAAGGCAAGAAGGTTGCTTGATTTCTGGAGTTTGAGATGCAGGGAGCTATAATGATGTCACTGCTCTCTAGCCCAGGAAACAGAGCAAAAGTAGCTCAAAAAAAAAAAAAAAAAAAAAACCTAGTCTGATTCCAAGGACTCAGCTCTCAATAGTACTTCACCAGTATATTCTCCTTTAATTCATAAACCAATCTTCTAGAGGCACAAATGACGCCCACTAGTAGACAGTACCAGCTTGATGTTACACAATAGTAAACCAGATCCAATCTGACCTCCACAACTTACTACCCTGCTGGAAGTCACAGAAGCAGGATTCAAATATACATCTGACTGCAATCAATGCCTATTTCCTTTTCACTACATCAAGTTGATCTTTAAGAAAAAAAGAAGAATGAATTATTTTTAAGGAAGTGATCTTTACTCCGCCCCTACTCTTATAATAATAAGCTTCTAATTGCTAACTATCAACTGTAATGTATTATTACAGGCATGGGGTCTATTTATTAATAGAAAACCTCAATTAGCCATAAATTGCATTTAATTATAACATACATTTAGTTTAGCCATTAACTTCCCATTTTCATCTGGAAAGTTAGTGGTTAAGCTAAATTTATCATTTTTCTTGATTGTCTTTTAAGCACTAAAGACAATCAAGAAAAATGATTTTGCTTTTATGCTTCCACAGTTATTGGACTAAGTCCTTACAGCTAATAAAACAATACAGACAAAGCAAGACGTACGTTAAAAAGGAATACCGGAAAACTTCTAACCAGCCCTGGAAAGTATACTGGGCCACAGAAGTGCAAACCAAAAACATGTCAGAAGTAACAGCTTACCTAGCCAACAAATGGTCTAAGTTGTTCCTCAGTGGTATTTTTGTAAGTATAGCTTCTAAGTGTCTCTTATAGATTTGACCATCCATCCCTTCAGTTTCTTCTCCTTAATATGCAACAAATTAAAACTGAGTTGGGAAATACTTTTTGGTATGCTAACACTAATACATTTACTTACAGCAGAAAAATCTAAGAATAATTTTCAAACATATACACTGCTACCCAGTTTTTGACCTATTTTCAAGTGTCTTCTACCTGTTCATTTATATCTTTCAAAGTTTTTTTTTTTATACATTACCCTCATTTGTCCTTTACCTGAACTGTTGTCTATATTTTTAAAGGATATTATCATGCCTATGACAACAATAAAAGTCTAACATTTTTCTTTCTCCAAGTCACACTGCAAGTTAGTGGTCGAGTTGGGCCACAGACCTAGATCTCAATAAACCACCTCTAGAAACAGGCTTTCCTCTCAACGCCTATCTCCTTCGTGAACTAAGAGCCATCTTCTTCCATTCCAGATTTACTACAAATGTAGCCCCTGCCTTCAAGACAGGGCCCACATTACTTATCACCATCAGAATAGGGACATCTTTTTATTTAGGCTACTTACTTTTCCAAAATGCATGTTTAGACCAAGATTTGGTTGTGATAACCTTATTTTCAATCAACTACCATAATTTTAGAGATGTCTTTGTTAGTATTCTCCAACTAGCAAGAGGACCAAGTGTTTCTTCCTTATCTTCATTTATTGGAAGAGTAAAAACAAATAACAAAAATAAGAACTACCTAATTCATTTTTTGGCCTTGTTTTTTGTAGCAAGGACTTTTGTGTATGAAATTTTCTGGGTCTTATATTTTCAATGACTCTCGGGAGAAAAACTGTTTTTTGGCATCTGAATGAGATACTTGTAAATGAATCACTAAAGTTCATTAGATGAGAAGACAAAGGTTTACTCAATAATGCTTTTTAAAGTAATTCTGCAATTTTTTTCCACATACAGACTATTTAGGAATACAGATCTATTGATAAGAGAAATAAAACTGAAAAATTGTTCAATTAACAAGGATCTTTCTTCAACCAAGCCACTCCCCACTCTAAATCTTTCTCACTTAAGAAAAACAGACAAGTTACACACAAAAACAATTAGGTAAATGTTATATATTTTAAAGCTATCAACTAGGATATGGTTCCTATCTTAAGAGGATTAAATCTTAGAATGTCAGTTTCTAGACACAAAATATAAAACCACCTACCAGTAACGTGATGAATGATGGAGATGACCAGGTGGGGAAGCATGTACCGCAGAAGCGGGCTGACATCGTAGGTTTCCGAAATCCCCTGAAGTGTTGTAATAAGGTCAGGAACATTACACAAGTGAGGGAATGGCCTGGGAGGAAGCAAGTAGGTAAGACACTGACTTTACAAGTTAGATGAAGAATGACAATAGAACACACATATATATCACTATCTTACCAAAAAAACTACTCAAAATATAATTTCTTTCACCTCTAACTGGCACCATTTCTCGATTCAATTGTACGTACTTTTTCCCAAGGCTCTCCGGCTTCTGTCTCTGCAGGAGCACTATTAAGCAGCCTAATCCATCCTTGATCAAAGAGGGGGTCTTAGTCAAGGTTTTGATGATCTGGGATGCCAGGGAATTCACAAAGCTGTCTTCCATTGTCACTTTCACAGAAATCTGACATATTATCATGTATGTTGCAGCTCTATAATCCGGTAAAGATGATTTCAATCCCTAAATATTTTTTAAATATTAAAAAAAATGATAGGAGAAAGGGGTGGGTGGGGAAAAAATGATAAACTACATTATTTCCTTCTACTATACTGTTACTCTGACAAATTAGAAATGTCATACGCTAGAGGTTAATACAATCTAATGCACAAAGTCAACTGCTCAAGTCCTGAGCCCTTCCCCCAAGTGGTCACAGAGAAGACACAAGTCTTTGAGATGACAGAAGGTATCTCAGGAAGTCTCCCAACTTAAACATCCAACACACATTCTAATAGGAGCCAGAAAGCACTTCTATGTGCTAACACCTTTCTGTGGAAGGAAGACTTCAATCGGATCTCAAAGAGAAGAAAAAAGGATCTAATTAAGAATAGTAAGTAGGGACACTGGTGGGAAGTAAAAAGTGGTAACCTCCTTGGAGCATCTGGGAAGGCATCAGGCAACAAGGCACTTGGGAAGAGGAAATATTGGGGAGCAGAAGCCAATGCACAAAGAAGGGGAGAGACTGCCTGTGCCCTATGCCTCAAAGAGACTGCCTAGTCCATTTTCTTTCTTATAAGGTAAAACGACTGCTAAGAAAATACATTTGCAATGATGCCCTTTTGTACTTTTTTTTGAGACAGAGTCTCACTCTGTCACCTTTGGTAGAGTGCCATGGAGACATGACTCACAGCAACCTCAAACTCTTGGGCTCAAGTGATCCTCTTGCCTCAGCCTCCCAAGTCGCTGGGACTATAGGCACCTGCAACAACGGACAGCTAGTTTTAGAGCCAGGGTTCTCACTCTCGCTCAGACTGGTCTCGAACTCCTGAGCTCAAGCACTCCAGCCTCAGCCTCCCAGAGTAAGGGGATTACAGGTTTGAGCCTCCACACCCAGCCCTGTACTTATGTTTTTAAAAGTGCTAATCTACATGCAGGAGTTTAGGAATACTGAAAATATAATTTGGTTAAGTGGTAGGTAAACAGGAAGGTTTAGCATTTCTAAAATTATATGAATCTGACTTTATAACTGGTATGGGATATATAGTTAATTGTAGCCCTCAAGTTAAAGGACCAGGCGAAGTAATTCTTGTCAGTTTTCCAGTTCACACTGGTGCCATTCAGGACTCAAGCTGTTTATAGAAAATATGTACTTAGCAAAGTAATAGTTTTCCTTTAAAAATTTGAATTTAGCTTAAAATATAAAATACGTATAGCTTCTCAAAAAGGATAGAGAATGACAATATTCCTATAGTTCTGGCATTCATGCAGTAGAGGCAAAGGTTCCCTTAAGTAAAGACACTCAAATTTAGAGTTTTAAGACTTTAAGACATGGCATAACTTGAAAAAGTAGTAGGGAAGGGCAAGACAGCAGAAAATGTTAGAAGTGCCTAATTTCATTTTGTACAACTCTCATGTGATTTTACCATTGTTATTAAGATGCATTAATTTTATTTATGAGGTGATAATTTTAAATACCTAAAAGCTGCATTTAAGTCTTTTAAAGGAATAAAGTGAAAACATTAAAAGAAAAAAAGAAAGAAAAGAAAAAAGAACTAGGAGACAGAGGCAGGACCAGAGAGCTAATATTTACTCTTTTGGGGGGGGGGGGG
>CAUYQV010085404.1:0-21005 GCA_963574575.1 Galagoides demidoff
TACAACTTAATTCTAGCCCAAAAATATGGGGAGTGGGTGGGTAAGGTGAGGGGAGAAGGGCAGATGGGTGGTGGGAGGGTGATGGGAAAGATCACCTATATATCTGTCTAACAAGGGTACAAGTGAACTTTTCTAGAACTACAATATAAATGTGTTGATACAATGATTAAGCAAATGACATGAAATTTATGTTAACCAGCTTGATGAAAGTGTTTCAAATTGTATATGAAAACAGCACAATGTACCCCATGTTTGCATTAATGTATACAGAGATCAATTAATTAAAATAATAATAATAATAATAATTGAACATTATAGTGAATGAAGTGGGAGACCTGTGCACTCTGAGAACCAGAAACCTCATTTCCATGTGTGTACCAGGGAATATGTACAAGAATTTTTATAGTAGTATTGTTTAAAGTAGCAAAAAATTAAACAACCTCTAAGTCCATTGACAGTAAAATGGATACGTGAAAATTATGGCAAATAATAATAGTATAGCAAATAGTAAATATTACTGAACTACCGCCACATGAACTATCATAACTAAATCCGACAAGCCAGATTTTAAAAAGCAACTCATAGGAGAATATGTACAGTACAATTTGATTTATATCAAGTCAAAACCATGTAAAACAAATTATAGGCTGTTTAGGAATAGTTATATACATAATAACTATTTATAAAATGTATATAAAATAAATATAATGTTCATACTGGCAGATACCTGTGAGAAAGGTTGGCATAGAATGTACTGCAGAAGGGACTTACAGAGGCTTCAAAGTTCATAGTGGATATGTCAATATTCATTTTTTATTACTCTTATCCCTTGCAAAAATTTGCATTAAACAAGTATTTTATGGTAAAAAATGGTATTTGCCTCAAGGCAAATAATTTCACTAAAGTAAAGGTCTATGTTTTCACACTAGAAATACACCCTTAATGAAATGATGTAAATTCAAACCCCTCTGCTTCCTAGCTTACACTAGCTAACTCCCTGTTAGTAAGTCTTCAAAAAACATAAAGCTAATGATGGTTGAAATTAAAGCAAATATGACCTTCCATCTGATTCTTACAACTTTTTATTTCTCTACCTTAAAATGTATATACAAATTGTATAACATATATGCACTGTTATAATACGTATATACATTTTAAAATGGCGAATAGGATAAAGTATGTTTAAACTACAACATAAGGTATGTAGACATAAAATCCTTTTAAAGGAGTATATCATCATAAAGTATATAAAATAATATAAACATATACTTTCAATTAACACAACAAAAATATGTGTAAAATCTATGCAATTTTATTTTGATTAGGACAATCTATAAGATTATTACAATCCATATATCCTGGGAAGAAAAAGAATTACCCACCTTTCTAATAGACTACAAATATGTTTTTGTGTTCAGAGAACATGGTTGACATTCACACAAAAACCAAAAGGAATCGCCTTTTCTTTATTTGTGTGCCGCATTTCTTATCTAAACAATGGCAAACAAAGTTAGTTCTTGATAATACAAATTATTGGGAAAATACAAATGAAGGAGACAGGGCAGGGGTAGTAGCTATTCTTGTGACCCACCAGAGAGGAAATAAAGACTGGGACTTTAGCACCACAGTGCATCACCTGAGCGAGTTGGAGCTGATGGGGGACTGACAGCATTGACATAAACAGGTCAGAGTGCTCTATGCAGCTCTTCCTACCTGTAGCAGGGAATTAACAAGGACAGGGCCACATGACCCTCCAGAAGAGGGATCGGGCCTAGAGAAATAGCCCAAAGCAAGTAGGGTGTAAATCCTTTTCTCCTATTGCATATAAGTAAGTTAAGAAATGGTAACCCAAATTGTTTTCTATGGAAAATATCCAGAACCACAACTAAAAGGAATAATTTCTGCCCTCCATTAAAACTTCATATATTAAAATCCTGCTTTCATGTGATATGGAAAGCTAAAATACAGATAAATAAATGCCCCCAATCCAAAGGACGTAAGAATATAGCAGCCGCCACCCTACCCACATTTGTGAAGTTGGAGGAGATGAACCGAGCAGTGAATAGGAAAAAATTACAGTTTCGATACATCTAAGTCAGGGTTGTGTGATTTCTTTCGGTACTAAATAGAAAATAAACACAGGGCTCCGATAAAGGATGAAGGAGTCAAGGGCTTCTTTAGGTAAATGATGCTTAAAGAAAAGCCTGACTGAGAAAGGAGACATTTTCCTGAGATGTGAACAAAGAGAAAAAGCTATTTATATGTTTGGTACTGGAAGAATCTTGGCATGAAGCATGCCAGGCAGAGAAAACACCCAAGGTTGTTCGAAGCTTGGCACATTTGAGAAATCTGAAAAAGCACTAATGTAACTGAAGAATCCTAAGTCTGAAGAGACAGGAAGGGCCGGATATGCAGCTTCTAGAAGGCTATGGGAACAAGTTCAGATTTTATTCCAAATGCAGCGAGAGATCATTGAAAGATTTTAAGCAATTGAGTAGCATCATCCCATCCATTTTTGCTACAAACAGGTGATGTATTGCTGATGGTGAGTGCAGAGTCAGACGCTATTCTGCAGGCTTTTGCAGCGATTCAGGTAAGAACTGATGATGGCCCTGACTGAGGTGAGTTCATCAGCTGGCAGTGAAAGGGAGAAAGTGGATATAATGAAAGATGAGGCCGTCGAAGTGAGACACTGTGAAATCATCTGTAGGACAGAAAAGCAAGCTTCCTAGAGAAATAAGGTATACAAATCCCAAGAATTTTAATTTAGCTGAAACAAAGCACCTTAGTGTTGTGAGTATCTCCATCAATAATTGGGGTTTGAGCTTGGTGCCCATGGCTCAGTGAGTAGGGCGCCGGCCCCATATACCGAAGCTGGCAGGGTTCAAACTCAGCCTGAGCCTGCCAAACAGTAATAACAACTACAACAATAAAATAGCTGGCCATTGTAGCAGGCACCTGTCGTCCCAGCTACTTGGGAGGCTGAGGCAAGAGAATCACTTAAACCAAGAGTTAGAGGTTGCTGTTAGCTGTGACATCACAGCACTCTACTGAGGATGACACAGTGAGACTCTGTCTGAAAAAAGAAAAAAAAAAGGCTGTTGAGGCTGAAATATCAGGGATCATTTAGGTTTGAAGCATGACAATGAAGAAAGAAACAGTAGAAAGAGAACTAAGAAATTTTCTAAGAGAATAATTCAAGAAGTATGTCTCAGAATCTAGGTGGGCAGGAGGCAAAAGAAGCCAGAGGATGATGACAGAGAGAAAGGATGTGGTAAGTGTAGAAGGAACTTTTTATGCCCTTCATCCAGAGATTCATGAAGATGAGAAAACGGAAGAGTCTCTACTTGAAAAAAATCACAAGAAACAGTATTTTAAAGTTTTAATTAAGGCAAAAGATGTGGAGAGACTAATTTAAGAAAAACAATGATTATGTGAGCAAAGGGGTCCACGGTCACCAAGCTGGTGTTCCAGGGATAGGAGATAGACGGGGATTGAGTCGGTTTCAGAGGTACACTGAGTAGCGTGGGAATGATTATCACTGTGAAAAGGGATAGCCAAGAAGAGGATATAAGAATAATTCTTATAATCACCAAGATAAGTGTGGACAAGCAGACCTACCGCTGTGTTCGCAAATGCTTATGCCTGTTTATGAGATGGCATCTCTCTGATGTTTACTTGTGCTCGTGGGATGTTGCCAGCTTTCTGAGAAGACTCCATGTGAGTTAATAGCAGTTCTAAGCAGCAGCTCCCTGTGGATAGGCATAAGGTCTTGGTGTGCTTTCTCTCAGCTCCCAAGCAGCTGTGTATAGAGGTTTGGAACTGCAAGTTTGTGAGGCTTTTCATCCTTCATATTCTCACTCCACCCCTCTAACAGAAGGATCTACCTACGAGACTGTTTGAACTTATGATTTACCCACTTCAAGTAACTCAAAAGATTCCTGGGCATTGACTCTTACATTTGACTTAAATGAGAATCACCTTTTAGAAAATACAAATTGTACTTTTCATCTAACAATGTTTTATCATAATTTATAATACATAATTAATATAGGTATTTGATCTACTTTAATAAGATTTCCCTGCCAAAAAATCCAAGATGCTCGAGAAGATTTTCTTAAATTCTTATGCAACAGGATCTATGCTATTCAACATATGGGAATTTTAAGCTAGATGGCCTGTTAAAAACCTTCCATGATCCGGCCCATTGCTATTTCTCCATCTACTGCTAATTCAATGTGGTCAAATATAGTTTGACTATCAAGCCTTACCAATCTCTTCTGGCTTTACCAAACAGTAGTAGGTTCCTGGGCTATAGAGAATAGTTACAAGTTCAGGATTCCCATGGAGCAACCACGTTGCACCTGCACCCAGTCCACAGAGTGCACTAAGACCCATTGCAGGTCTTTGCCTCAGCATTCTCCACATTGCATTTGAATGGTCTGTGCATCTGTTTTCCCCTGTTAGATTTGAAATTTGTCAAGGATGAGACAGTTGACCTCAACTTTGTATCTTTAGTATTTTACATGGTCCCTGGCATGCAGATTGTTCATTGAATATTTACATAAACCAACTTGTAAAATCATTTAGTTAAATAGCAATAGAATATAATTAAAGTGGAATTAGTATAGATGCTCTTGAAATAGACATAAGGTACTCTCAGGAATGGAAAGGAATTCCCAGCTTAGGTCTGCATATAGTGTTAAAGATAAGACAAAACTTTACAAGAGATGTGAAAGAAAGAAATCAGTGTTTGAAAATTCTTAAGCTCAATTTTGAAAATGTTCATGTGAGAGTAAAGAAATGTGTCAATCAAGGATGAGTATCTATTTAAGGGTTGGGAAATGATAAAAAAAAATGAAACACTGAATAAGCACAAACTTCTGCTAGTGAAATCTCAGGAACACTCTGTAGCACTGGGTTTAAGGTAGATTTTAACTTTTTTATTCCCTTCTTAGTATAGTTTCAAAATGAGGATCTACTCTGTTTCCCTTGCCCTCTGCAGGACATCTACTCCTGATAAGGGGTATTGACAGAAAAATGATAGGACTTGAAAACAGTGAAAAAATGAGCTTGACTTCTGATTCCTCCATGTCTTAAATCTTTTTTTCTTTTTTTTTTTTTTATCATTAACTGAGTTCTTTATTTTTTCTGGGACTCAGTTTCTATATAATACAGAAAATTATTCTTGATTTGCACCTGGAAAATAGCTTAAGAATGTAAAGACTTATTTCTATTCCATGCTCATTTGGTGCTAATTTCTTATTAGATTTCTCTTATTTTTTTCTAGAAAAATATTATAGAACACATGCGATCATATGTTTTTAAAATTATCTAAATTAATATTAAATTATTTATTCAAATATTTAGCTATTTAAATAATGTTTGTTTGTTTGTTTGTTTATTTATTTATTTATTTATAACAGAATCTGACTCTGCTGCCCTGAGTGAAATACCGTGGCATCATAGCTTACAGCAGCCTCAAACTCTTGGGCTCAAGCAGCCCTCTTGCCTGAGCCTCCCAAGTAGCTGGGACTGCAAGTGCCCACCAAAATACAGAGCTAATTTTTTATTTTTAGTAGATACAAGATCTTGCTCTTTCTCAGGCTGACCTTGAACTCTTGAGATCAAGTGATCTACCTGCCTCTGCTCCCCAAAGTGGGAAAATAATTTCAAATTTAACACATACATTCTCAAGCACAAAAATAAATAGAATATGTGTTCTTTAGTTATGAAATTTGTAACCAAATGAATTTGTTTTCCTGAAACACACTTAATAATTCTTTATGTATTCAATGTTTTCATTTTACTCACAAGGGGAAAAAAAAGTGATTTTTTTGTCATTTCATTTTATTTTTAATTTTTTAATTGGTGCATAATATTTGTACATATTTCTAAGGTACACATAATATTTTATTACCTGCATAGAATCTGTAATGATTAAGTCAAGGCATTTAGGATATTGATCACCTCAAGTAGTTATCATTTTTATGTGATGGAAACATTTCAAGCCCTCTCTTCTAGCTATTTTGAAATACAGAATTGAATATACACAATACACAATGTGTATACGCTCAGCAATGGTAAGGAATATATATGGCACTATATATAGTAACTCTACTGTTAACTATAGTCACCCCACTCTGCTAGCAAACATTAGAATTTATTCCTTGTATCTATCAGTATATTTGTGCCCATTAACCAACCTATCTGCATTCCCCTGGCCACATACACACAAACGCTTCCCAGCCTCTGGAGTCTATCACTCTATTTACTACCTTCATGAGATCAACTTTATTATCTCCTACATATGAGTGAAAACATGCTATACTTCTCTTTCGGGGCCTGACTTATTTCATTTAACTTCTAGTTTTATACATGTTGTTGCAAACAACTTACATTCATTCGTTCCTTTGGCCAAATAATACTCCATTATGTATATATAACACGCTTTACTCATCCATTCCTCTATTTACGAACAACTAGGTTAATTCCAAGTGTTTCCTTATTATAAATAATGCTTCAATAAACATGCAATGCAGTTACCCCTTTGATATACTGAATTATTTTCCAATGGATAAATAGACAGTAGCAAAATTAATGGATCCTATGGTAGTTTTATTTTCAAGTTTTTGAGATATCTCCATATAATTGTGTTTAAAGTGATTGTATTAGTTTACATTCTCACCAACAGTATGTAAGATTTCTCTTTTCTCTGCATCCTGGTCAGCATCTGCTATTTTTTGCCTTTTGAATAATAGTCATTCCAACTGGGGTAAAATGTTCTCTTCCTGTGGTTTTAATTTGCGTTTAACTGTTTGTTACTGATGTGGAGGATTTTTTCATTGACCTGTTACCCATTTGTATGTCTTCTTTTGAGAAATGTCTCCTTTGCCAAGGTTTAATGGGATTATTTGCTTTTTTGGTGTTAACTCATTTGAGTTCCTTGCATATTCTGAGTAATTGTTCCTTGTCAATTGAATAATTTGCAAATAATTTGTTCCATTCAAACAGGCTATCTTTTCATCCTCTCTTATTGTTTCCTTTGCTGCGCAGAAGGTCTTTAGCTTAATACAGTCTCACTTGTCTATTTTTGTTTCTGTTACCTGTGCCTTTGAGGTCTCTGCCCTAAAGTCTTTGCCTATGCCAATGTCCTTAAATATTTTCCCTATGTTTTCTGCTGGTCATTTTATGCTTTGAGGTGTTATGTGTACATCTTTAATGCATTTTTAACTGACTTTTGTATGTGGTGAGAGACAATGGTCTAGTTTCATTTTTCTGCATATGGACATTTAATTTTCCTAGCACCATTTATTGAAAAGAATGTGCTTTCCCCAGGAACGGACTTCACACCATTGTTGGGTGTAAATATATGGATTTATTTCTGGATTCTATCTTCTTCCATCAACATTGGTTGATGTGGCCATTTTTATACCAGTACCATACCACTTTGGTTACTATACCTTGGTAAGTCAGGTTTATTTGGAAGTCAGGTAGTATTGACATCAGAATTTCTCTCTTCAGTAGGTTCTTGATCTCAGTGATTCAAAGAATTAATCCACAGACCACAGATCAGTGGTAAGACAGGACTTATTTACAGAAAAGAGTGCAGAAACGCCAGAGCTCCTGGCAGACAGAGAAAACCCAAGTTTGGAGAGAAAACCTCTCTCTCTGTCTGTCTGTCTGTCTCAGGGCTCTTGGTCTAGGAATATATATAGTCGCATGGGGCCCTCCGTAGTTACATTTAGCAGGGCTTGATAGTTACATTTAGTTACATTTAGCGTTGTCTGGAACCTGTCTGGGTCCTGTTTGGGTTGCAAATGAATGGCTACAATCCCTTTCATGCTG
The DNA here is from genome assembly GCA_963574575.1 of Galagoides demidoff. Taxonomy (NCBI): domain Eukaryota; kingdom Metazoa; phylum Chordata; class Mammalia; order Primates; family Galagidae; genus Galagoides; species Galagoides demidoff. The sequence goes on from CAUYQV010085404.1 coordinate 7,849, forward strand.
GGCCTAGGAAACTTACATGAAATTGGCCAGGTAACAAAAAAAAAAAAAAAAGAAATTGGCCAGGCCTAGAAAATGGGGGTTCCCTGTTCAGCCTTAAGGTGCTGGTGTTTCGCTGGCAGTCGTCTGGCCCCTCTGGGTACTGGAGCCTCCTGCAGCCTCCCCTCTCCGACACCATACCCACCCACCCCAGGCCCCGCCTACCCTCCAGCCACTGGTTCCTCTGCTCTGCCACTGCACCAACACCACTAAGGTGGAGGGAGCCATCTGTGCCCCACCCCCACCCCAGCTCCACAAGCTGGCTGGGACACCACTCCTCCTGTATCAGCATGATGGCTCTGCCTTTATTCTTTTTGTTCAGCATTGCTATGACTATTCTGATTCCATTTTGGTTCCATACAAATTTTAGGATTGTTTTATTCTGTTTCTGTGGAAAATGACATTGCTATTTTTTATAAATAATGCTTTCAATCTGTAAGGGTAGCATGACCATTTAAATGATGTTAATTCTTTTGATCCATGAGCAGGGGATGTCCTTCCATGCGTTTGCATCTTCTTCAATTTCTTACATCACAGTTTTGTAGTTTTCTTTACAGAGGTATTTTACCTCTTTGGTTAAATTTACTTCTAGATATTTTTTGCAGCTACTGATAACTCATCACTGGTGCATAGAAATGTTCTGATTTTGTGCTGATTTTGTATTCTACAACGCTACTGCATTTATTTATCAAGTTGAGAGATTTTGGTAGAGTCTTTGGGTTTTTCTAGATAAAGGATTATGTCATCTGCAAAGAAGAAAAAATTGATTTCCCGATTTCCAATTTCAATGCCTTTTGGTTTCTTTTCTCTTTCCTGATTGCTCTGGCTAGGACTTCCAGTACTGTGTTTAATAGTATTGGCAAAAATGGGCATCTTTATTTTGTTCCAGTTCTTAGAAATATGGTGTTCAACTTTTTCCCACTAAATATGATATTAACTGCAGATTTTTCATATATGACTTTCATTATGTTGTGATATGCTCTTCTATAGATGGCATGACTAAGTGAAGTATCTCAGGAGTGGAAAAACAATCCATGTTCTACTTACGGAGTTAAGCGAGTGGTGTATATCAGCAGTCCCCAAAGTAAGTGGTCCCATTGCTTACAACAGATTGTCAATCCCCATGCAGGCCACCAAATATGATACTGGAATTTCATCTTCTCTCCTGGGTCGCTCACCACATCCGATACTGGATTTTCAGGTTCTTGGTCTCAATGATTTGGAGAATAAATCCGCGGACCACAGATCTGTGGCAAGACAGAATTTATTTACAGAAAAGAATACAAAAACACTAAAGGTCCCGGTAGGGAGAGAAAACACAAGTTGGGAGAGAAAAGCTCTCTCTGTTTCTCTCCTGGTCTATCTCTGTCTCTCTCCATCTAGGGGTATATATAGGTGCATTGGTTCCTTCTATATGAGGCCAGGAAATGAATGGACACATTCCCTTCTGCAAGGGTAATGATTGGACACAGTCCATTCATGGAATTGAGACCTAGGAAACTTACATGAACTTGACCTAGGCATAAGAAACAGGGATTCATATTCAGTCATAAGAGCAAAGGGAAGGAGACACCAAGGTGGCGGTTTCTCCCCAGCAGTTGTCTGGTCCCTTTGGCTTTTGGAGCCTCCAGTGGGGGTGGGAGGATCCCCACCCTAAAAGGCTCCCCCCACCTTGCCTACACTCCAGCCTGCTGGTTCCTCTGCCAGCTGCCGCTGCACCAACACTACCAAGGTGGAGGGAGCAGTCCTCCAGCTCAGGTAGGCTGAGCTTGCTGGGGTGCTATCTGTCCTGTATCACCAGGGACCACTTTCATGGCAGATAATTTTCTTATGAATAGGAGGTGGATGGGTGGGGAGAACAGGGATGTTTGGGGGATAATTCAAGTACATTAAATTTATTGTACATTTTATTTCTATTATTATTATATTGTAATATATAATGAAATAATTATACAACTTGCCATAGTGCAGAATCAGTGAGAGCCCTGAGCTTGTTTTCTTCCAACTTCACTGTCCCCTCTGGGAGTGATGGGAAATGGTGACAGATGAAGCTTTTCTAGCTAGCCTGCTGCTCACCTCTTGCTTTGAGGGCCAGGTTCCTTACAGCCCATGGAATGATATCCATCTTTGGCCCAGGGTTAGCGAGTACAGGTATATAAGATCATAAATTACTGTTATAAACATTGAAAACTAAGAAGGGAAGGGAATGAGTTGGGGTATAGGATAAAAACAGACCCTTTGGTATTCTGGAGATGAATACACCAAAAACCCTGATTTCAGGATCTTATAATTCATCCATATAACAGAAAACACTTGCATTTGCTAACTCTATTGAAATTTAAAGGAAAATGAAAAACAGCACATAATTTGAATGAATGTAATAGGCAAGAAAAATGTCGTCGTCATTGGCATGAATAAGCCAAAATTAAAATGAAACAAGAATTCTTACTTCAAAAGAAACTTACGATATTAATGTAATATAAATAATTACATTTTGTAAGAGAAGGAGCATAAAGCAGTCATTACTTTTTTATGTTCTTTAAGTCATAGATAAGGAATTTATAGAATTAAACTCTAGCAATGAAATGTTTATATGCTACAATATCTAACACACCCTTCAGTAATAATAGTCTTTAACACCTGTCAATGGTCTGCTTCAGAAAGACTGACAGTTAAGCTCTGTCAAGCAAGTTAAATCTTAAAGTGCAGGTACCGACAACCAACCCACAGTCAAACTTAGGGAAACCATTCTGGCAGCTCAATAAAGTACTGAAAAACTTGTCTGTGGAGGTTTTTAGCATGATGAGCTCCTACAGTCCAAAGTGTATTAGGACCACTGGCTGAATGGGTGGGTTTCATTTCCTATAATTTCAAGCATTATTTATCAGAACAAAATTAAATTTCCAAATGGTTTCTCTGTACCAAAGCAGAAATCATTCTCAAGAACCAAATTTTATTTGTTTCACTCTCAAACACAAGCATAAGGGGTCTTTCTCAATCAACATCTGTGAAACCACCTAACAGATCTTTTTTTTAAATATTTGTATTGTATTTAATTTTCTATGAAGAAAAGTATCTAACTAACACATAGTAGGTAATTAGTGATCAGATCATCAACACATGGACAGGCATTCAGAGCCATCTTAAATAATAAAATAGTAAAAAAAAATAGCAAAAGCATATTTACAGTATGAAGAGAATAATGTGGCTAGATCAGTTGAAGCGGAAAAAATAAATTTAATTTATTTTCACGACTAAGATTTTTTAAGCCAGTTCCGCCACACCACTGCATTCCTTCAGTAATAAAAAAATGGAAAGGCTTTGCCTTGTCTCAGTGCTGTGCAGAAATGGCAACAATCTTGCTACAAACCACAAACAAAAGGATTCAAAGATGTATTGCTAAGACAGTGCCAAGCCAACTGCCTTCTCTACCCACCAAAGGTATATGACTATGTATAAAATGGATTTTTGAAATAAGGGCCGTAGCTTGCCCAAATGATTACTGTATTAAAAACCAATGACATTTTGGTGAAGAGCCAATGGGTGAAATCCTTAGCTGATGACAGTCTTATCGCCTGACAGTCTTTTGCTGCTGCATGTTTTTCTCCCTTTGTTCCTTTCCCTGATAATGTGGAATAGTAGAATGTTAACACAAGCTTCCAAAGTTCAATTTCCACCTGTTCTAATGTGTTTGACTAAAAAATGATATAGTTAGCAATGCTCTACTTCATCACTATTAATCATCATATTTTCTTTGAATTCATCCTCGAAAATCCCCATCTATTCTCTATATCATACATTCGAGGACTTTATATCTTTTTTACTTTCTTGTCGTTACTTTGATAGTTTCTAACTGTGATTTTTTTCTGCATAAAAAATCTTGAAAGAATCTACCTAAAGAAAGGCAATGTATAAAATATGAGTGTACCTTCTAGCAACGTAGATTATCCATATTTATACAACACAAAACTTTAAGGCCAAATTGCCGAATTGGATTACAATCAAGATTGCTGCTAAAATATCACGAAGTCCATCATCATTACCAATGGTGGAGTCAGAACAGCAATTGAAACTTAGAAATGTATTTTTTAATGGTGCATAGGAAAAATGCGCAATGCACTGTATATTGAATTTTCCTGACTTGGGAAAAGTTATAATCGTTTCTAATTTTCTTTTATGTAATATATGACCAAGGAAATAGAGATTTCTAAATGTCAATGTATATTTTGTAAACAAAAGACACAGTCAGAAAGTCTGATGAATTTCTGAAGATTTTTCCTAGACTCTAAAGCTGATAAGGCAGAGGGCTATTGTAGTATTAACTGCAGCCCTGTTTTTCAACCTTTTTTATTTCATGGTACACTTGGACTGATAGTTATACTGCTAAGGCTCACTTAAACCATATTGATAAAAAAGAGTAAAAAAAAAAAAAAAAAAGAATATACTTGAGCGGTTCCGGCAGCTCAAAGGAATAGGGTGCCGGCCCCATGCACCGGAGGTGGTGGGTTCAAACCTGTCCAAACCCGTCCAAAAAGTGCAAAAAAAAAAAAAAAGAATAATATACTTGCTGTGCTTTGAAATTCTTTTGAAAATAATTTAGTTAATGACCTTTAAAAATGTTTGCAGCACACCTGAGATCCTTTCATGGTGCACACTGCACACTAGTTGAAAAATCACTGGAATACAGGAGTTTTTTTTTTCAAGACTGGCTTACAGCTGTAATCCAAGCACTCTGGGAAGCTGAGGCAGAAGGATTTCTTGAGCTTAAGAGTTGGAGACCAACCTGAGCGAGAATGTGACCCCATTTCTACAAAAAATAGGAAAATTATTCAGCCATTATGGCGGGTGCCTGTGGTCTCAGCTACTTGGGAAACGGAGGTAGGAAGATTGCTTGAACCCAGGAGTTTGAGATTGCTGTGAGCTAGGCTGACACCCTGGCACTCTAGCATGGGGCAAGAGAGTGAGACTCTGTCTCAAAAACAAAAAGAATATTCCTTTCAGACTTTCTGAATTTATAGAAGCTACACTATCTTCTCTTCTTTATGGTAAATGTTTATGTATCAATGAAATAAAATTATTTAAATGGTGATTGGTGAACAGTTCCTATTTTATAAGCAATTGTCCAATACCATTACATTGTTTATCTCAAAATACTTCTATGCTATGGTCCCCAACCCCTGGCAGTTCATGTCCTATTAGATACCAGTCCATACAATAGGAGGTAAGTGTCGGATAAGAAGTGAAGCTTCATCTGTACTTACAGCCACTCCCCATTTCTGGCACCACCACCTGAGCTCCGCCACATCCTGTCAGATCAGGGGAAGCTTTAAATTCACATTGGAGTGCAAACCCTACTGTAAATTGGACATAGGAAGGGTCTAGGTTGTATACTTCTTATAAGAATCTAATGCCTGATGATCCGAGGTGGAGCTGAGGGAGTGATGCTAGTGGTGGGACCATCCAGTTGCAGGAAAACAAGCTAAGCTGAGGGCTCCCACTGACTCTGCATTAGAGTGAGTTGTATAATTATTTCTTATACATCACGAGTGTAATAATAATAGAAACAAAGTAAACAATAAAAGTAGTGCTCTCCAATCATGCCAAAACAATCCCCCCACCCCCTGGTCTGTGCAAAAGTTCTCTCCCATGAAACCAGTCCCTGGTGTCAAAAAACTTGGGGACTGCCATTCTATGGTATTGGCCTTACTTTTCTGATGGGAAAGTGAAAGGAGGACTTGGCTTCCCTGCCAGAACAGAGGTGCCGATAATGGGCGTGGCTGGCTGAAGGGCACGAAGCAAAGGGCAACCAAAACCCGGGCCTGCACACAGGCAGTTCTGCACTTAGGACCATGTCTGAAGCAAAAAGCCTCCAGCCGAGGATGGACTTAAAAGTACAGGCACTTTCACTTAAAGAAGAAATAAGAAAGACTCACTGAAAAATAGGTGGACAAGACCAGAATGCCTCTCTACAGTTACTACACAGCAATATTTAGAAGCTACATAGGAGCCAGGATAGTCACAGTTTGAAAAAGAAAAAGGTTCTCCAACTTACAAATACTGAGAAAGAGGGATATAATAGATACCCATAATTTGTGTTTGTATGAGTGCTGGGCTATGTGGAGCTTGGAAGAACAAGTATTGAAAAAGACTGAAGTAATATCATCGTTGGCTTCTCAAAGCCAGCCAAGTGGCAGCTGGGGCTCTTCACAGCTGTGACAAGTTTTCCCCAGCCCAGCTGGTGAGACCTGTGACTACTGCCAGTTACATAAACTGATACATTCCTGTTTTTTCCTGCATAGGACAACAACTAATGTTCCTTCTCTCATTACTTCCATTGACCTCAGTAATTCTGACGATATTGGAAAATCCAGTCAAACTTTCAAACAGCCCACCACACTTACTAATATCCATAGTAAATAGATTCTTTCCTCTTTCTCTGAAACAGAAGCCACCTGGGCCAGTATCCCTGTTACCAAAGTCTTTAATCTCCGGATTAACACACACTGCTTTTCCTTATCTGACAGGTGATTCTCAGGTGATTAGCATGCCTCAGAGCAGTTGTAAAGATTCACAGGATTGGGCCACAATCACTGAAACTGGACTCCTGGTTCTCCAAGAGCAAATGGCCTCAAAGGCTTCAGCTTTCAGGTGCTCAAGTCACTGCCTCCAACCCCCAAGCACTGTTTTCTAAGCCATCTTGAAATATGCCTATAACCCTTAGGTTCATTTTTGGCATGTTATCAATTCTGTCATAGACAAACAGCTGTGCATGCTTCCTGTCTCTGTGTGTGAACTGTTTTGTGAGTGTTAGGTAGCCCAAGAATCTTATCTACTGTTTCTATTTTTTTTTTTTTGAGACAGAGTCTGTTCTGTTGCCCAGGCTAGAGTGCCATGGCATCATAGCTCACAGTAACCTCAAACCCTCAGGCTCCAGCAATCCTGTTGCCTCAGCTTCCTGAGCAGCTGGGACCACAAGCATGAGCCACTGTGCTTGGATAATTTTTTTTTTATTTTTAGTAGTGACTGGGTCTCATCCTTGCTCAGGCTGATCTCCACCTCCTGAGCTCACGAGATCCACCTGCCTCACCCTCCCAGAGCGCTGGGATTACAGGTGTGAGCCACTGTGCCCTGCCTGTTTTCATTCGTTTTGTATCTTCTCTACAAATCCCCTCTTCACAGTAGTTTTCCAAATCAGTTGTCTCCAATTTCAGTGGCTGAAATCAATCTCTGATGCAAATTCTACCTGTACGAAGACTTTAACAATTTGAGGCGAATGCCTTAGGTGTCAGATATAAATCTTTGTTCAAGTGATACAGTTAACTCACAACCCAGGACATTTATTAACTAAATAAATTTTTAAGAAATTATAGTTCTCTTATTATTTGTGATGGGTTCTGGTTATGTTTTTTATTTTCCATCCAATATTATTTCATTTTTTAAAAGCTGACCAAAACCCACTAAATCAATTTCACAACTCACTAAATTTTTTTTTCTGTGACTTGGGGTATAAAGAAACAGCATTTAAAAATGAAGGCTCATGGGAGTAAATAATCCTTGTATGCTTATACGTATATATATATATAACATAGTCAAGTCTAGCCTGGTGATTTGGGTTCTGAGAATTTCATGTTTTGTTTGTATAAATGGAGAGAGGATTTTAGTGCCTGGCAGTAGATGTGGGAAGAATGGATGTTGTTTTCTGAATAGTACCCAAAATTTTGTAGAGAGGGGACTATTTCCAAAAACAGGAATAAAAAACTATTTTTCAGTACCAAAATATACAACACATGCGTGAACAACAATAGACAGTACATTTGAAGTTAGAATTGCCTTAGAAAATCCAGGGTGACTGTTTACCAAAATGATTCAAAAATATTTTCCTATTTAAAATGAATTCCATATCTCTATTTTAAAACACTGTGCTGATTCCTGCTACATTAACATTCTGGACACTGGAAATGTGCTAATACAAAGTCATGTAAATGTATAGGTCAAGGAGTTCATTTGGTATTTCTCTGGGCATTAGCACAAAGATGCTTGCTCCTTTCAATAGACTCTGTAATTCATTTAAGTATTACATTTTCAGCTCTCAATTAGGTTTTCAAATCTTAGTAATTTGATGAATTTTCTTACCATCATGTCTTACTTTTAATAATTTAGTCTCTGACTCTCCTCCTTGATTTTATGGGATGTTCTCATGACCTACTCACTGATTTTAATATGCTTTTTATATTTATGTATATATACTATTTTGCATATTTAGTCTTTAAACTATAGATATCACATGAATTGGAAGTGTTTCTAAGTCTCTGCTGCAAAAACTAAGTATTCATGAAATTAGATGAAAGCTGTGAATTATAATTCTAGTTTATTAATAAAATAGCCTAGATGTTTCTTCACATCCTTATTTTTAAAAAGATGTTCAAAAGCTTCATGTCCTTGGTGATCATTTATTTTTATTTCAAAATAACATGCAGATGTAAAGTTATATTATGAAATTTCAATTCCCCTAATGGAAGGAACTTAGGGGGAAAAATCTCTGATTTAAAAACTTTTACTATCCTTTACTTTGCACAGATTTCTTTTCCTAAAAAAGAAAATCAGCTTAAAAGGACCTGAGACAGAAGCTGGCTTTTGTAAAAACTGACAGAAGATATAATACAAATAAAATAATTATTGAACATTTGAATATGTTTAGCAAAACCTTGAAACAAGTTTTTCTCAAAGGTTAAAATGAATCTAAACATAAATTACTTCACTTTCTTAGACTTCAAAGGCTGGAAACTAGGTTGAGATCAGTTATCTATTGAAATGGAGACTTCTTCAGAATACTAGAAAGTTAATGACAAAGTTTTATAAAGTGATATTGATGAGCATATAAACAACTTTGATTCACCTGATTGCTAAAGACATTTCATGGTCAAGTAATACGAGAAAAATAAAGTATTTTATATTTAATGAATCCTATTTTTTAGTATATTTATTCATCTTAGTCTAGGATACCAAATAAACAAAATAAAATAAGAGAACTTCAGATTTCAGCTGGGAGGTAGTAGCCTCATTTCCTCCTCTTATAACTAAATAAAATAACACAGCAAACAAGTGTACAAAGACTCCAAAAGGTAGAAAGAAGAAAGAAAATTACCCTAGACACCTCAGAACACTTGCTGAGAAACACCACCATAGCAAGTTTCCTGATTGGTTCCCATAACTCTGCAATGGGGTGCTACTGATGCCTCCAACCCAGAACCACCAATAGGCATATCAAAAATGAGCTCCAAGAAAAGTCTGCTCTCTGTGGACAAAGGTGCAAGAAAAGGGTAACCCAATACCCAAAGAAGCCCTCTGAATTCACATGCCCAGAGTTCCAGCAGGGCCAAAGGGGAGCTGTTTATCTACCCACTACCTACCCCATGGAAGCAGGGAGTAAGGTCCAACTCCCCTAACATGAAGGGTTGGTCAAACAGATGTCTAATTGTTTTCTTCCACTGTTGAGTTAAGCAAACTTGTGGTGATTGATTAGTTACCATGCATCGTTTGGAGAAGTCTACAGATTATAACTTCTAATAATTGAATTGGATTAAAAATAATTAAGGGAATTAGAAATACCTCTCTTATTCCCCTACCACATTCATCCAAGAAATATTTTTGTATTGAGTATGAGTTATGTAAAATCAATGTGCCATTTGCTAAAGATACAGCAATAAATGATCCGAAAAGCACTCAAGAAGGAAGGAAATCATCAAGAAAATAAACAAAAAACATAAATGTGAGATGTTGATGAGTATCACAGAGAAAGAAATGTATAGCATGTATAGCAAAGAATGGAAATATAAAGTCTTGGGGAAAAGAAGACGGAGTTAAAATTTTTAGGTAGTATATCATTTGAGTGAAGACTTATGGAAAAGGCAAAGTCAGTTTGGAAAATAATCACAGGAAAGCCCTGAGAGAAACATGCCACTGTATTCAAGGAATGAAAGAATGGAAAACTATCAATTGGGTGTGTATAACATGGTTCAGTGTAAGAACTTTGACTTGTTAGAACTCCAACTTTAATTCTGGTTGGCGATAGAAATAGTAAAGTATTTTTAGCAAAAGTGACATGATCACCTTCCCTAATCCTAAGGTCATTTTGACTGCTCTGTTAGGAATAGACTATAGCAGGACCAAGGCAGAGGGAGCTATTCCAATAATCAGGCATGATAGGTATGATATGATAATTGATGGGGTTAGAGCATTGGTCTTGTAGTTGTTGGGAAATGATTGAAGATAGAACCAATTAGGTGTGCCGATGGATAAGGTAAAGAATTTGAGAGACAGTGAGGAATCTAGGCTGACTCTAGATATATTTACCTGGATGATTAGAATATGGAGTTTCTATTTATCAAAATGAGGAAGACAATGACAGGTTCAGATTTGGTGGGGGATTGCCTTCCCCACATCGTGAGTTTGTTGTTAGTGCTACTGTTCTTGGTACTTGGATGGGGGGAGTGGGTGGTGTATGGTGGTGGTGGTGGTGGTGGTGGTTCAGAAACAATAAAGAGGAACCAGAGAACAAAAGAAATAACCAGAGAGGCAAAATGAGCGGAATGACTTGGAAGTCAAATGAAGAAAGTATTTTAGAAAAGAGGCAGTGATTGAATGTTTAATGCTGCCGATATGTCAAATAAAATGGGACCAAGAATTGACTATGAGATTTACCAATGTGAAGGTCATTGGTGCCCTTGGCATAAAGTAGTGGGCATGCAAGATTGATTGATATATAAATTCAAGACAGTATTGGTGGAGAGGAATTAGGAACAGTAAGAATGGAAAAGTAACATAAGGAGAAAGGGAGTGTAGACAACATAAAGAATAAAAATGACACCAGCTAAAGTTTAATGAGCCTTTCACATATGCCAGGGAAAGTGCTTTATGTATTTTGTTTCATTAAATCCTTATAACAAACATAAGAGATATGTATTATTACTATCCACATTTTGTGGATGAGAAAACTGAGGTACATCAAAATTAGGAAATTTGGCCAAGATCACAGAGGACAGATCTTTAGGCTCTGTGCTATGCTGCCAGGTAATAAAACTATCATTTAAACATTTTTACCTATTTATGGGAATTAAAGCAAAAAGATCCATCAACAACAAGCCTCTTAAGTGTATAGCAGGATGTCGGGTGTTGCATGATTATAGGAACGGTTAGTTCAGCAAGTCAATAATATCAGAAGCCCTATTCTTGTTCTTTGCAAAAGGCTACAGCAGCTTAAAAATCATATCTTCATATGGCAACACTCAAATGATGAAAGGAACAGTAAGGAGATTCTCACAGTATTTTAATCAAGAAAGAAAAGTTTCATAGAATTCTCACCTTTTGTGCCTTGTGGGCTAAGATGGAATATTTTACCAGAGCACTTGCTGTAAGGTAGGCTGGGAAAATGAGCACCCAGCCTTTTCAAGCTTTGTAATGGGACTTGGACCACACCAGCGAGAAGAGAGTGGAGAGTATCTGCTTGAGTTAACAGGCACAGACCTTTTAGAACATTCAAGACAGGGCAGTGCCTGTGGCTCAGTGGCCAGGGTGCTGGCCCCATATACCAAGGGTGGCAAGTTCAAAACCCTCCCCAGACAAACTGCAAACAAAAAATAGTTGGGCGTTTTGGTGGGTGCCTATAGTTTCAGCTACTTGGGAGGCTGAGACAAGAGAATCGCCTAAGCCCAGGAGTTGGAGGTTGCTGTGAGCTGTGATGTCACAGCACTCTACCAAGGGTGATAAAGTGAGATATCTCATAGACAGATAGATAGATAGATAGATAGATAGATAGATAGATAGAACATTCAGGACATGGGGATGGGGGGAGAAAGAGAAAGAGAGGGAATACATCATGCAACAGTTCCTATTGACTAAATTGACAGCCAGAACTTTGAAAGGGTATTACAAAGGAGAGGTAAACTCTCTTAACTAGACTTAATATAAAACTGAAGCATTTGTGGTCACCAAGGAAGTAGCCTAACATCTCCCAGTGCTAATCCACATGGAAAAGGAATTGGATATATACTCATTCATACAGCTCATGCCTTTATCCATTCATTTGTTCTCCCAAAGTTTATCCCAGACAAGTGTGTATCAAGTTTGGCTCACAGTTAATGCCCTCACAAAATTTGTAGTTACATATGGCTCCTGAAAGGAAAATTGTGTTATAAGACAATTATAGGAAAAAGATGTGTATGCTGTAGGATTATTACTATTTATGTGCTTACTCTTTAACATTTCTCAAGTTCTAACCTAATTTCACTTCTTCAGATAGTCCTCGCCTGAGCATGCTTTACTTAGGATGGCTTTCTCCCCTATTCTATTACATACATCATGCCTTAGTATCTTAGAATCCATTTGAGTATGTTGTCTCTATATGTCGCCAAACATGTTGGATTTTAATTTGTTCATGTGTACATTGGATTAGACCAGATTTCCCAGGTCTATGCCACAGTAAACACTCTGCAAATAATCTAATGGGAAAGCAAAACAAATGAAACAAATATAAAAATTTGTAAGCAAATGTGTTCAGTGTTATTAAACTTGAACCAAGAGATGTTTTCAATTGGTTCCCCTGTGGTCTACCTAAATTCTCTATTAGTAAAATTTAAAAAGGGAAGTGAGATAATTATCCTTGAAATTTTATTGGAAGAAGAAGTTGATGAAAAGTTATTTGTGGCTTGGTGCCTGTGGCTCAAGCAGCTAAGGTACCAGCCACATACACCTGAGCTGATAGGTTCGAATCCAACCCAGGCTCACCAAACAACAACAATGGCTGCAACCAAAAAATACCCAGGCATTGTGGCAGGTGCCTGTAATCCCAGTGACTTGGGAGGCAGAGGCAGGAGAATCACTTGAGACCAGGTGTTGGAGGTTACTATTAGCTGTAATGCCATGGCACTCTCCCCAGGGTGATAGATTGAGGCTCTGTCTCAAAAAAAAAAAAAAAAAAAAAAAAAGAAAGAAAGAAAGAAAAAATTATTTGTGACATGAAGAATAAATAAAATTTAGTGTTTATGGATTGCAAGGCTTAATATTATTAAAATGCCCGTACAATCCCAAATGATATATAGATTAAATTCAATCTGTACCAAAAT
>CAUYQV010085405.1:0-14745 GCA_963574575.1 Galagoides demidoff
GGCTCAAGCGAGTCTCCTGCCTCTGCCTCCCAAGTAGCTGGGACCACAGGCGCCCGCCACAACGCCCGGCCATTTTTTGGTTGCAGCCATCGTTGTTTGGCGGGCCCGGGCTGGGGATTCAAACCCGCCACCTTAGGTGTACGTGGCTGGCGCCTTAGCCGATTGAGCCACAGGTGCCAAGCCCTGACTTTTTGTTGATTGCAGCCATCATTGTTGTTTGGCGGGCCCGGGCTGGATTCGAACCTGCCAGCTCAGGTGTATGTACCTGGCGCCTTAGCCGCTTGAAGCGCCGCGCCCAAGCACCAGTTTTCAGAGGAAGAAACAGAAGAGAACTCGGGAGGTGCCTGTGGCTCAAGGAGTAGGGCGCCAGTCCCGTATGCCAGAGGTGGTGGGTTCAAACTCAGCCCTGGCCAAAAACTGCAAAAAAAAAAAAAAGAAAGAAAGAAAGAAAGAAATAAAACTCCCCTTTCTAGACTTGTATCACCTATAAGAGGACAGGGACTTTGTACACAGTAGGTACTCAGTGAGCGGGGTAATTGAATAAATGAGAGGTTGAAATATCCCAGAACACATACCCTCTTTACAGATGAGAAAACTGAGGTAGGACTGTTAATGCATCCAAGGCCTTGAATCCAGAGTAAAGGACTCTAGGCTCAGGGCCCTCTAAGCACCTGCTCCTGCCTCCTACTGCTCCTCTCTGGGTAAAGTGTCCCTTGGAATGTTTGCAGGGGCTGAGTTTAAAGGCGGTTGTAAAGTCTAAATTCCTGGGCCCCACCTCTCTCCTTAGCTCTTATCTCCAGAGGCCCAGAGAGGACAGCCACCAGTCTTTAGTCACACAGTGAGGAGTCTCCAAGGCCTCTCTAGGCTTACTCAACCCTGCTCCCTTTACCTTGCTCTCCTGCCCTGCTCCTGGGCCTGTCCTGGGCTCCTGAGGTCCCAGGAGGACCTGTGTGTAGAATCTGCCTCCTACTAACTTCTGCTCCACCGTCAGGGCCCACTTCAGCTGCCCTCTCCAGGAAGCCTACCATGACTTCCTCTCCTCTATGACTCTGAGAGGAAAAGTGACCCAGTCAGAATCACCCAGCAGGGGCACAGCAAGAGCTAAACCTGAAGGACCTTTCCTCTGAATTAACTCCTGGATCACGAAGCTGTTGCATCCAACACATTTGCACTGACCAGCCAAACACACAACCAGGGTTTACCCAACGCTGTTTTGCGAAATAGGGGACACCTCCAGGATAAGGCAAAGCATTGTCTTTGAGGTGACCTCAAACAAGAGTGCAAAAGAACAAGTTTAATGGCACTAGGAAGGAAAGCAAGAGGTTTCCTTAGAAGAAGGGCATTTCTCAAAGGGCAGTCAGGGAGTACTCCTTGAAGGTAGTGTTAACTAGCTGAGCAGAGCCTTGGTCTCCAGGGACACCTGGCTTCCAGACCTAGTCTCTCCCAGGGGGCCATCAACCTCCAAGGGCTCCTTCCTGGGCCTTTCTTGCTTTGTGCTGGAGTTGTCCCAGAAGGGGTTTCCCTGCCCTGGAGGAAGTGGGAACCTATGACACTTCTTGGAAGATTTTTCTTTTGTTTTTTTTTTTGCAGCTTTTGGCCAGGGCTGAGTTTGAAACCACCACCTCCGACATATGGGGCTGGCGCCCTACTCCTTTGAGCCACAGGCACCACCCTTCTTGGAAGATTTTTAAAAATCCTTAAAAACTACCCTCTGTCTTTTGCACCCCAGGGTACCTGGAGAAACCACCCGGTACTCCTGGGGACTTCCCAGATTTGCTTATTTGATTGAAATATTCAGAAAAAAAAAATGAGATTCCCTGGGCTTCCCCCTACACACACATATACACACACTCTGAGCCTTATCCTCCACCGCCTGTTCCGCTTCTCCTGATGAGAAACTGGGGCAGCCCAGAGAGACCCCAAGTATTGTGAGGGAGTGGATTGTTCTCTTTCTAAAGATTCTCTCAAATAGCCTAGGTGCAGGGAGGCTGGAGGTGTCCCGCTCTTTACCTGAGCCCATAGCAACTCTCCTGAGTGGGCAGCTACCTGCCAAAGGTCACCTGGTGGCCAAGGTGACCCTTAGACTCTGGGTTCTTCTTGTTGGCCAGAGGAGCCTGAGAAGCTGGATGACACGTTGGACCCAGTTGGGTGGGTTCTAGGGCCCGGTGGCCCAGATGCCTACAATATAGTCAGCAAATGTGCCTGGTGGGGAGTCATAGGCAGGAGGCCAAATGCCCATGGCATGCCACACTTATTCCCAGCTGTGACTTCATCACCCTGAGCCTCTCTCCAGGGATGTGGAAGGGGGCAGGGGACAGTCAGTGGGCTAGGATCTGTGATCCAGGGCCAGGGCTGAGCATACACCTGTGGTCAGTGTGAGGAGTTCAGCCCTTCTTGGTAAGGTGGGCTTATCTCCTGCACTTTTCTGCCTGGCTGGTGGCTCAGAAAAGCCCCCTAAAAGTGGAGGAGGGCAACATCCTTCCTGGGGGGCTATAAAAGTGAGAGTGGCAAGGGGAAGGCAGCTGTTGGGAAGGAGTGGGTGGGGCAGGTTTAGTTACTCTAGAGGTCCTTGGCTTACCCACCTTGGGGCTCAACCTGCTTCCCTCTCCCAATGGAGAATGAAAGGCCAAGGCCCTGAGGGCCTGCTGTGTATATCAGAGCTCCTCATCTCTGCTGCCCAAGAAGCCATTTACCCATTTCTCAGATGATGAGACAGAGGCCAGTGAAAATAAGAGACAAAGCAAGGCTCAGAGTGGGCAGTGGTGGAGCCAAGCTCTATGGCTACACCCAGACATACTGCCTGACCATGGGGAGTACATAGAACTCTACGTGGGGCTCTCCTGGGCTGACACCAACTCCTCTAGCCATAGAGCCTGGGGCCTGCCCAAGTGGAAACCTGATCAGCCAGCTACATAACCAAGCACTCTCCTGCCAGAAATCTCTGCCACCTCTGGGCTGGCCAGGAACCCAACTGCCTGATGCCTCCCCCATGCTCTGCCTTGCGCATGCACTGGGGACACAGAAATGTAGAATCCTGGCCCCAAGACACTGTTCTATATGAGCCCAGAGAAAGCCCCAAACCCAGCTCAAGTCATCAGGAGGGCCAGAGGCCTTTGGGGCTCCTGTTTTGATGGGTGGGGGAGTTTCTTAGGCACACTTGCTATTGCTAGAGCTATAACTGCAGCCCTGCTCTGTTTCCCAGGTCCTTAGAGAGTAACTTTGATTTTCTTTTTTTTTTTTTTTTAAGAGAGGGAGTCTCCCTCTTGCTAGGCTGGTCTTGAACTCCTAAGCTCAAGCAGTCCTCCCAGAATGCTAAGATTACAGGCATGAACCATCTCACCTGGCCTCTAGGGAGCAACTTTGGTTGGCTAATTTGGTTCCTGGGGTCTCCAATAACCATGGATAACCAAGACCCAATAC
The DNA here is from genome assembly GCA_963574575.1 of Galagoides demidoff. Lineage (NCBI taxonomy): Eukaryota > Metazoa > Chordata > Mammalia > Primates > Galagidae > Galagoides > Galagoides demidoff. Next base: position 3,421 of record CAUYQV010085405.1, read on the forward strand.
TGGGACCCCTGAACATTTGCCCTTGGACTCACCTGGGCTCCTTAGACACATTTGCATTGGGGGTGGCAGTGGCAGAGGCATACAGATGTGTCTGAGGCTGTGACCCAGGACAAGGAGGCCTGGAAAGATGGCAGACCCAGGCAGGACTTAGCAGTGAGTCAATAACACAGGGGGCCCTCCTAGCTCAGTGAAACCAGAATGAAGACAGCCCCGGGGAAGCAAGTTTCCTACCCTGCAAGGCCCTCAGAGCAGTCTCCTGGGACCCCAGTCTTTCCTGCTCTGAGCCACTTTCAGGCTTCTATTAAGTAGGATTCAGCTCTGTCACTCACCCACTGGGTATTGTTAGAAAATGACTTTGGGCTCAGTGCCTGTGACTCAAGCGGCTCAGGCGCCAGCTATATACACCTAAGGTGGCGGGTTCGAATCCAGCCTGGGGCCTGCCAAACAACAATGATGGCTACAACCAAAAAATAGCCGGGCATTATGGCGGGCACCTGTGGTCCCAGCTATTTGGGAGGCTGAGGCAGGAGACTCGCTTGAGCCCAGGAGTTGGAGGTTGCTGTGAGCTGTGATGTAACAGCACTCTACCCAGGGTGACAGCTTGCAGCTCAGTGCCAGCTACATACACCAGAGCTGGCAGGCTTGAATCCAGCCTGGGCCTGCCAAACAACAATGACAACTACAACCAAAAAATAGCCAGGGGTTGTGGTGGGCGCCTCTAGTCCCAGCTACTTGAAGGTTGCTGTAAGCTGTGATGCCACAGCACTCTACCTACGGAGACAGCTTGAGACTCTGTCTCAAAAAAAAAAAAAAAAAAGACTTTCTAGGCTGGGCACGGTGGCTCATGCCTATAATCCTAGCACGCTGGAATGGAGAATCCCTTGAGCTCAGGAGTTCAAGACCCCTATTTCCACTAAAAATAGAAAAATTAGCCAGGCCAGGCGTGGTGGCATGCACCTGTATAGTCTCAGCTACTTGGGAGACTGAGGCAGGAGAATTACCTAAGCCCAGGAGAGCTGGAGGTTGCTGTGAATTGTGATGTCATAGGACTCTACAGAGGGCTGCAAAGTGAGACTCTTATCTCTTAAAAAAAAAAAAAAAAAAAAAAGCTTAGTGCCTGTGGCTCAAGCAGCCTTGGCGCCAGCCACATGCACCTGAGCTGATGGGTTCAAATCTAGCCCACGCCCGCTAAACAACAATGACGGCTACAACCAAAAAATAGCCAGGCATTGTGGCAGAAGCATGTAGTCCCAGCTACTTGGGAGGCAGAAGCAGGAGAATCACTTGAGCCCAGGAGTTGGAGGTTGCTGTGAGCTGTGATGCTACAGCACTCTACACAGGGCGACAGCTTGAGGCTCTGTCTCAAAAAAACATGAAAAATAAATAAATTGTTCTGTGTTTAGGGCACCAGCCACGTATACTGGGGCTTGAGGATTCAAACCTGGCCTGGGCCTGCTAAACAACGACAACTACAACAAAATAATAGCTAGGGGTTGTGGCAGGTACCTGTAGTCCCAGCCACTTGGGGGCCTGAGGCAAGAAAATTGCTTAAGCCCAAGAGTTTGAGGTTGCTGTGAGCTCTTACACCACGGCATTCTACTGAGGGTGACAAAATGAGACTCTGTGAGGATGACATTATCGGGGTGGTGGTGGTGGTTTCCAGGCCTTTTGGGGGCTTGTCATAGATACCCTAGAAGCTGGTTACCACCCATCTCCTTGGCAAATGGGGAAACCAAGGCCCAGAGATGGGCAGAGGCTCATCCAGTGTCACACAGCAAAATGTCAAGCCAGAGCCCAGGCCTGGAGAACTGGGAGTGTACAGGTTGTATGGTGCTGGGATGGCAAGGGCATGCCTGAGTCTCCTACTTTGGGAAGGCTATGCTGGCCTGTTCAGGGATGGCGAAAGAACCCCACTTCCCAATGCCAAGAGGAGTGATGGCCCTAAATGCAACTTTAGCTGCTAGGATGCTTCTGATGCCTCTGCATGGCTGCCTTCTCCAGGGTAGCAGCTGCACTGCTGGCCTGGGGTAATAGGCCAGCCATACTCCTGCACAGCCTCACCCCTCAAAGGGGGTTTTGCTGTTGGAAATTGCAGCTTCTCTCCTACTATCTGGGATACTGGTCCCTGGTCACTTGGGGTGCTGGACACATGCATCATCTCTGTGAAGAAGCCCTCCCTGACCTCAGCCCCTGCCTTCTGTTCTTCCACAGCAGGTCTTCCCTGCCCTGCTCCTTCCTTTCAGACCTCTCAGAGGCTAGTTGGCCTTCCTTCCCCCTTGGAGCTCCTAAGGCCCCACTTTTCCCTCCCTGCAATCCGAGGTCCCCTGAGAGTAGGGCTTTGGCATGTTCATTCTGGTTCTAGCACACCACAGGCAGCCAGGACTGCCGCAATGGATGGAAAGTGAGGACAGAGACTTGCCATCTCCCCTTCCAAGGACACAGTCCTGCCTGTGTGCCTTGGCAGCCTACTTTGCAGAGCAGTAGGGAGGCACAAGTGATGGAACAGAAATTCTTGGGCTGGGTCTACCCAGAGCAAATACAGTGTGGCATATGCTGGTGACCTTGGCTGGGCACACAGCATTTCTGTGACTTGAAGGCCATGAGTCCCAGGGTCAAGTAGCTGGAGGCTAGAGGACAGGTGGGGCCTCCATGGAGGGCTCCAAACGGGGGACAGGGGGGTGTGCTGACAGCCCTCCAAACTGGCCAGCATGGGCAGGTGGGGGAGGTAAGTATTGAGGAGGGACTGGGGCACCACCTTTCCTTCATGTCCTTCTGGAATGTTCTTCCACAAGAGATTATTGTTGCAGCGTTTGGGCAGGAAGGATGGGTACAGAGAGGGTGGAAGCAGTAGACAAAAGCTCTGAACAGAAGACATGTCAGATCACCAGTAGATATGAAAAAATGCTCAACATCATGAGTTGTCTAGGAAATATAAATTAAAACCACACAGAGACACCACTTCACACCCACCAGAATGGAAAAAAATGGAAAAGACTGACAATACCAAGGTTTTTTTTTCGAGACAGAGCCTCAAGCTATCCCCCTGGATAGAGTGCTATGGCATCACAGCTCATAGCAACCTCCATTTCCTGGGCTCAAGTGAGTCTCCTGCCTCAGCCTCCCAAGTAGCTGGGACCACAGTCACCCACCACAATACCTAGCTGTTTTTTGGTTGCAGCTATCATTGTTGTTTTGGCGGGCCTGGGCTGGATTCAAACCCGCCACCTTAGTTGTATGTGGCTGGCACCTTAGCCACTTGAGCCACAGGCGCCGAGCCAATAATACCAAGTGTTGGTGGGCCAGGCTCATGCCTGTAAATCCCAGCATTCTGGGAGGCCAAAGCAGGTGGATTGCCTAAGCTCAGGAGTTTGAGACCAGCCTGAGCAAGAGTGAGATCCCCGTCTCTAAAAATAGCCAGGCGTTGTGGCAGGCTGTAGTCCCAGCTAGTTGAGAGGCTGAAGCAAGAGAATCGCTTGAGCCCAAGACTTTGAGCTTGCTGTGAGCTATGATGCCACGCATTCTACCAAGTACAAGAAAGTGAGACTATCTCAAAAAAAAAAAAAAAAAAAAAGAAGGCTTGGCACTTATAGCTCAGTGGCTAGGGCGCCAGCCACATACACTGGAGCTTGCTGGTTCAAACCCAGCCTGGGCCAGCTAAACAACGACAACTACAACAAAAATAAATAGCCAGGGCTCGGCACCTATAGCTCAGTGGCGGCGGCACCAACCACATACACAGGAGCTAGTGGGATCAAATCCAGCTCAGGCCTGCCAAATAACAATGACAACTATAACCAGAAAATAGCTGGGGGTTGCTATGGGTGCCTGTAGTCCCAGCTACTTGGGAGGCTGAGGCAAGAGAATCGCTTAAGCCCAAGAGTTTGAGGTTGCTGTAGCTGTGATGTCATGGCACTCTACTAAGGGCAACATAGTGAGACTTTGTATCAAAAAAATAAATAAAAGAAGGGTGGCCCCTGTGGCTCAAGGAGTAGGGCACTGGCCCCATATGCCAGAGGTGGCAGGTTCAAACCCAGCCCTAGCCAAAAACTGCAGAAAAAAAAAAATTCATAATACTGTATAACTCCCCTCACCTGAAACAACACATCGGCAGTAGACTGGATAAAGGGTGGTGTGTTCATATGATGGAATAAACTACCATTGCATACGGAACCATGATTCATGAACATAATGTTGAGCAAAAGAAGCCAGATACAAAAGAGTAAATTCTGTATGATTTTATTTTCCAAGCATTTAAGGAGATGGAAACTAATCTCTGCTGGTAAACATACATGTGATATGTGTGCGTGTTTAGTTTATAGTACTCTGTAGAGTTGCACACTATGTGTGCCCTTTTCCTGAGACCAGCAGCTAGTTTGGCCTAGGAAAGTGCTAACTACATGTCATGACCTGGGGTGCTGCCCAGTCCTGCTAGCCTGACCTCACGTTGTGTCCACACTCACCTTCTCTAGCCCTTAGAGCACCAGATGTTGCCTGCTGCAGAGCCTTTCACTCACATTTTTTCCCTCTTTAAGTCTAACTTAGCCTTCAGGGCTCAGTGTAAATACCTCCAGGAAGTTTTCCCTGGTCCCTAGGCCACGTCTGGCTCTTGTTCGTAATTCTAACAGATAATCAGATGCACCTGTATGATTACAGATATACTCTCTTCATCCCTTCTCCATGGGCAGGGATCACATCTGTTTCTTTTCTTTTTTTGAGATCGTATCGCTCTGTCTGTTGAGTGGGCTAGAGTGCATGGCTTCAGCCTAGCTCACAGCAACTTCAAACTCCTGGGTTCAATCAATCCTCCTGCCTCAGCCTCTCAAGTAGCTAGGACTACAGGCACCCACACAACACCTGGCTAATTTTTCTTTTTCTTTTCTTTCTTTTGTTGAGACAGGGTCTCACTACGTCACCTTCAGGAGAGTGCTGTGGCATTACAGTTCACAGCAACCTCAAACTCTTCGGCTTAAGCGATTCTCTTGCCTCAGCCTCCCAAGTAGCTGGGACTATAGGCACTTGCCACAGTGACGGGCTATTTTTCTGTTACAGTTGTCATTGTTGCTTAGCTCACCCAGGCTGGGTTCAAACCTGCCTGCCATGGTGTATGTGATTGGCGCTGTAACCACTGAGCTACGGGCACTGGGCCTAATTTTTCTATTTGTATTTTTATTTATTTATTTTTGAGACAGAGCCTCAAGCTATCCCCCTGGGTCGAGGGCTTTGGCATCACAGCTCACAGCAACTTCCCAACTCCTGGGCTCAAGCGAGTCTCCTGCCTCAGCCTCCCAAGTAGCTGGGACTATAGGCGCCCGCCACAACGCCCAGCTATTTTTTGGTTGCAGCCGTCATTGTTGTTTGGCGGGCCCAGGCTGGATTCAAACCCACCACCTTAGGTCTATGTGGCTGGCGCCTTAGCCACTTTAGCCACAGGTGCTGAGCCAATTTTTCTTTTCTTTTTTTTTTTTTTTTGGAGGCAGAGCCTCAAGCTGTCCCCCTCGGTAGAGTGCTGTGGCATCACAGCTCACAGCAACCTCCAACTCCTGGGCTCAAGTGAGTCTCCTGCCTCAGCCTCCCAAGTAGCTGGGACCACAGGTGCCTGCCACAATGCCCAGCTATTTTTTGGTTGCAGCTGTCATTGTTGTTTGGCGGGCCTGGGCTGGATTTGAACCTGCCACCTTAGATGTATATGGCTGGTGCCTTAGCCACTTGAGCCACAGGCACTGAGCCATGGTTTTCTTTACATGTTCTTTCTTTCTCTTTTTTCTTTGAATAATATAATCTAATTTCATTTTTTTGTTTCTATTGTTTGGAATTCATCGAAGGTACACATGTTACTTCTTGACGTATAAAGAAAGAGAAGAGGAAGAGAGGAGAAGAGAGGAGAGGAGAGGCGCAGAGGAGTAGTGGAGGGGAGGATCATGCTCCTATAGCAGGTGTGTCCTTGAAGTAAATGATAGGTAGGAAAACTTGAATTTGCACTTTTATACATTCTAGAAGAATTCTTCATGTTAAATAGGATAGACTACAAAATGATGTCAAATAACATGCTTCTCTGGGGCACTTAACATACAATCCAACAAAATTTCTAAATATGTTACCTCTTTAGAATATGGCTACTGTATAAAGTACAGTTTACTTACTCAAGAGAACAGTAACAGATAGGACACCAAGCCAGGGGAGGTTCCTTTTGTCCCCTCTCTGCCTTTGACAGGATGAAACTAATTGCATCATTATAAAGTATTTTTTGTAATCACTGATCCACACACAGGTGCCTTTTTAGAAGACAGCCGATTACAGTAAAAAAAGCCCCACGCAGAGGGTTGTCTGACTGACATGTGACCCCAGCAATGCCATCAAATGTCTTTTTCTGTTTCAGATATGGAATCTTAACAACTCCTATCAGTTGCTCAGGGGAGACCAAGAGAACAATTATAAAAAGTGTAGAATTACCCATTTGTGTTTATTGCCTAAAATTTTCCCCAACTCCTTCTCCCTGGTGCTGGGCCACTCTGATTCAAAGAAGCATCTGCCTGCCTCCTGCATATTCTTAGGAGCACTTCCTGACACAGAAATCTAGGCACACATTTGGAACAGAAAGCAGGACTTATTTTAATAAACATAAACTGAGTACCAAGAATGGAACAAGCACTTTCCTAGGCATTGCACATGAAAAGATGGTTAAAACAGTATCTCCAGTCTTGAGGAATTCAGTCTGGTAAATAAAAAGATACAGAATGATGTGAACACTCTAAGAGGTACTCTAACAGTATACAAAGAAATTTCAAAAGAAGTGCATCTAAGCCTAAGTAAGGTAGGTGGGATTGATAGTGGTGGGGAGTGGGTATCAAGCAAGGAATCTGACATTGCTGGAACTCTCCGGAGTGCTTTGGGAATAAGCAGGACAAATGAGGCCTCATATGTTAAGCCAAGAAGATTAAATTTTAGCCTGCAGGTTTCTCTACTTACAACTTCCAGCAAGGCTGCTACATGCTTTCTTCTAGATCAGGGGATGGGGAACAATAGTTACCATCTGTTTTTGCAGATAAAGTTTTATTGAAACACAGTTATGTTCATTGATTTGCATAATTATCTATAGCTACTTTATGCTATAACAGCTGAAGTTCAAAAATTGTGATAGAAACCATATGGCCTAGAAAGCTCAAAATATTCACTTTCTGGTCTTTTACAGAAAAACTTTTCCTCTAGATCCAGGCCAGGGAGGGCAGTGTGACCAGAAATTCTCTCAGATGTAAGAGGTCTAATATCTATGTATTAAATTTAAGAAAGAAGGAAAAAATGACTTTAGGAAGACCCTTCCAATTATAATGAGATGGAAAAACTTCATTATCTCAGCAACTACAATCAGAATTCTTTTATGGGAAAGAAAGATATTTGGGGAAATATCTTGCTTGGTGAGATCCCTAAGGTGGTACCAAGACATCTGGTAGAGAAGAGGAAGAAATTTGGCATTCTAGTTCTTGAGAGGATGTGAAGAGAGATAGGTTTAACTAATACAAGTGGGAATAGCTAAGAAGGATGGTACTGTGGCTCTAGACAATTTTGGAGACTTGGGATACCTAATAAGTGACTTTTTCAAAGCTGTTTGATGTGCAGTAAGTGACATAATCTTCTCTGCAAATCCATCCCTTTAATCCCAATCTTTAGACAAATCTACTCTGCTCCTAATTGCTTGGGCGATTTTTTTTTCCTTTGTGTGTGTGTGTGTGTTTGTATGCACACATGTGCATGTGCATGTATGCACATGTGTGACTCAGAGCAGAGTTTCACACTTAGAAAGCTGTAAAACTGCACTATGGAAATGGGAGCTGAGGAGGCAAGAAGACTGGAGGCATGTAGGGATTCACAGAAATCTGGAGGACGCCTTTGTATTTTCCACAGGTTATTGAACTGGGGTGGGGAGAGGTTCCAAATTTCTCTGGATCATCTCTATAGGTTAAGGGGCTCTGACTTATACTTGAGCTTTGCAACAGTGGCCACTCTATTCAACAGACTAGCTCCTGGCCCTAGGTCTGACCTCCTCTTCTTTTACCCTGGTTGAGATAGGGCAGCGAAAGAGGTAGGGGCTTTTCAGCTCCCTGCTTTCCCTGTATCCCAGTATCAGGTGAATGGAAGCTTCATTAACCTCTTTATCAGTGGCCAGTTGCCCATCAGTAGCTTCCTCTCAAAGGGAACATGGCCCTGAGAAACATTTATTTGCCTCATAAATGTGGGTTTATAGGTTTTTCGCCTAAACTTTTCACCTCTAAGACTACTTTGGTAAAGAGAAAAGAAAGATAGGGAAGCTTAATACTCTCCCATTGTTACCAGCTGGTGCCTAGGGAAAAGATCTCAAATAAAAATGCCAACACCAAGCATTTCTTTGAGTCAGAGACTCGAGCCATTTCTCACTGATGACAGCATCTATCCTGCTGGAGGAGGCAGAAGGAAACCCTATTATACGGGTTGGTGTTGGTAATAACCATAATGTGCACATACATGTCTGGGGGAGGAGGGCAAAGATAGGCCCCTGCAATGGCTGACTGAGTCGCCCCTTGTTAGGGTGGAGGAAGCAGGCAGGTAGGTGTGAATTTTAGATAGAACACATCTGTGGCAAAAGTAGGAGAAGGAGGTATCTTCTTTTAGTATACTGTGACTTGTTAAAGATTCGTAGATGAATGAATCAGAGATTATATTATTGAGTTATTAACTACCTTCCCTCTCTGGATAAAATAACTAGGTGTCTTAAAAAACATCCCTTCAAAAAAAACCATGGATTGATGATGTTAACAATAGAAGTGGAAACAAACATCAAGAAAATAGCAGAACTCAGAAATCTCTTAATCACAGTACAAGCTCTTTATTATTCACACTATAAAATAAAAACAGTGATAAGCTAATTGGATTTGACAAATTAGTCCCCTAATTTGATATGATCAAAAAAGTGATTTAAAATGATTTGTATCCACTATTGTGAATAATGAAATTTACTTAGCCTCAGTACATATTGTGTCTTGAATTATGAATATTAGTATATGTATATACACACATGTGGACCCACAGAGCAAACTTCCAAAGGTAAGGATAATGTTTAGTCTCTTAAACTGCAGTGAGGAGTAGGGTAGGTGTGGGAACATTCTTTTGTAGCTCTTTGATAGCTAATTAAAATGTATTATAATTTTTGCACACCAAAATGTAAAATGACTCCTTTTGAATGATACCTCAAAATTTATTTTACCAACAGTGGTACTCAATCAAAAAAGTTTGGAGACACTGGTTAGACAACCTGTAGGGAAAACTATCACAAATTCATAGTGAAAATGGTTTGTATGCTCTTTTATAAGTGAATAAATTAAGAAATATCATTGTAGAAAATAAGTTTTGTTACATATACAAGGCATTATTCCAAATTACAACCCAGACACTATATGGTAGGCATAAGAAAAATGTAATCTATCACTGAAGGACAGTAAAGCAGAGAATGTCCTTATACCCTGGGTAAGTTCAAAATAAGGCCTAAAAGTATTGTGACTGAATGAAAGGCTTAGCACTAGGCAACTCACATTTTAAGACCCTTAGCCTAATCAAATAACCATTTGAAATCTATTTTGTTCACTTGAATTTGAGGGGCTGGAAATTGAATAAAATTTCAACTCAGAATTCTATTGCCAAATTTCTATCTAATGAACAGATCAAGTAAAGAAATGATAGATAATAATTGTTATTATTAGCTATTCACAATAGCTAATCAATCACAAAGAATTCCTTTTTGTTTGTTTTCCTTCTATAAACTCCAAATTTTGAAAGGGTTCTTCCTCTCCTAAATTTTGTTAAGTAAACACAATTTCCTAGAAAGGCTACAGTTTCAGCCTCATGGGGTTGGTATATTTTTCATTAATTTTTTTTTCTTCCTTTCAATTTTATTTACTAATTAGATTTTATGTATCACTTTAATGAGCCACCTCAAGTCTATTTTGGAAATAGGTGGGATTAAAGAGAAAAAAGTGCCAGCATGCATGTCCTTAAAAGTCAAAGGAGGGACTCAGGCAGAGAGTGCATTCAGAGCAAAGAAATGTCACAGAAGCCCAAAAGATTTGAAGTTCCATTCTGCCAAAAAGATGGGCATGATTTATAACAAGTGATGAGAGAATGTAGGGAAGAATTTCAAGCAAAGACACTAGTGGATGTAGGGGACACCAAGAGTCAGATAACCTCTGAGCAAGATGATCTGCAGCTAGTGGGTGGACCCTTGGGGCATTGGTCCACAGGTGCTCCTTGTGGAAGAAGAGCCTGAGCCTTCAGCACGCAGTCATTTGTTAATTACTCTCCTCACCTGTGTAGTACGGGCTCAATAAAAGGCTGGTGCGGAGTGGCTGCTCGGGCTCAAGGGGTTGTGACATCTGGAGTAAGTTGACAGGATTCAGCAGGACACAGCAGGACACCAGGGACGTGGACCAAAGGGTAAAGTGATACCCGGAAGTAGGTGAAGCCTTTGGTAGACAGTAGGGGCAAGTCCAAAGGGAAATTCCACTCAGGACAAGTGGGACCTTTGGCCACTCTAGAAGCAAGAGAACCTCACTCAGAGTAAGTAAGGTGTTTCATAAATAAATGAAGATATGGGTAACTTTTTGTTTGGGGAGTTGCAAGAAGTAGAAACTGAGGAAGAAGGCTATGTTCAAGCAGAATTTGAAAGTGAGGAAAATAGTGAGGTTCAGTGGGAAGCTGGACCTAAGGAGAACTGGGAATCAGCATATGATACAGACACAAATGAGCATTACCTCTGTGGCCACTATGGCTGCTCAAATCAAACAACTGGAAGACCGGGTAAATAGTCTCACCATCAGAAATGCCAACTTAGAGCACCCAATATTGCTCTCAGTGCCTCCCTATGTAAATGAACCACTAGTGACTTCTGTTATGAAGGCTGTGTTAGAAGGGCGTAGAACTGGTGACTTCGAGTGGGAAGACACTTTAGGCTTTTGCGGGTTATGGTCACTAATATTCCTCCTGATCCACAACACACTCAAGGGGGCCAGTGTTTTGATCACCATATGATCACTTTTGTGGTTTTAAAAGATTTGAAACAGGTCATAGCACAATATGGTATGCAATCCCTGTTTTCTAGAGGGCTATTACAGGGGCTTGCACAAGAACAGCAGTTCATTCCTTATGACTGGAATATGATAGCCAGAACTGTTCTTGAGTCTGGACAGTATTTACAGTTCAAAACCTGGTGGAAGGAGGAGGCTGACCTGATGAGTCACCAAAACCAGCAGAGAGGAGTCCCTATAACATCAGAACAGATCACTGGGTCTGGTCAGTGGCTGG